>JAODAL010081307.1:0-11948 GCA_025379985.1 Phyllomedusa bahiana | reverse complement strand
ACCAATCAGAGCCCCATAAAAACCAATCAGGCCCAAAGGACCCAATCAGGTCCATGAACCAAATCAGAATACAGCAAGCAATCAGAGCCATAGCAACCAATCAGAGCCATGGACCCAAAACAGAGTCTATTAACCAATCGGGGAGCTCGCTTTTGTTTTACCATAGCATTTATGAAGTGAAAAGCTGAGCTCATTGGTTGTATGGATTGTTTTGGCTCCTAGGGGTCTGTTGGTTGCTATGGATCTGTTTTGGCCCCTATGGGCCCCTGATTGGTTGCTATGGATCGTTTGGGGTCCTAGGGGCCTGTTGGTTGTAGGGCTCTGATTGGCCCCTATGAGCTTGATTGGTTTTGAGCCCTGCATGGTTATAGGATCTGGTTGCTTTTGACTTGATTGGTTGCTATGGGCCCTTTTGTTTGGGGGCCCTGATTGGTGCTAGGGCCCCGGTTTGGTTGTATGGGCTTTTTTGGTTGTATGGCTTGATTGGGCTCCTATGAGCTTGCGTGGTTACTAGGGGACTTGGTTGCTATTGGCTTGATTGGTTGCTATGGGGCCTTTGTTTGGGGCCTGTTTGGTTGTTTAAAAAGCTCTGATTGGTTGCTTTGGGGAACAAAGACGGTTTTACTGCTAGACCTTTTTCTAATAAGGCCCAAAGGGTTTGGAATGGTCTAGGGTTATAAGAAGTGAATTTTGGTAGGAAAAAAACCCAGGTCTTTCTGATCAATGTAGGTGTCAAAAACTAGAACTACAATGGTAATGTTGGGGATGTTTTTTACTTTTTGCTAGAATTTTTTTTGACTGTGAGAAGCAATATTATTCAGCCAAACTTGTTAAGGGAACAGATTTTGGAGGAGATCCCGGTGAAGTTGCACAGTTTGGGGCTCCTCTTTGTGTCTTCATGGGCTTTAACATCTTAAAGGCAATCTTTAGTAAATTTTTTTTTTTTAAATTAAAACAAGTGATCCCTATTTTTTCTTTTTAGCCATTTTTATTTTCTTTATATGAAATGGATGCGGCCATTTTGCCTGAGCTGCTTTTAACAGCATTTAGGAAATGCTTTTCAGCAGTTCATGGCATAGGGCCTTGTGAAACAGGGCAGACCCATTGACTTTATAGGAGGTGTTGGGGGGATGCTCTGTGACCTAGGAAGAAGTCGTTGCAGGGGGGGAGCTGTGAATCTGTGTGCTGGTGGTCAGGTGTTATTATAACATTGGTGTACATTTGTGTAATCCCCCCTGTGTGAAAATGAGGAGTGCGGAGAAGTGATCTTACAGAACAGGAAGTGTCAGTCTATTGGACTGGTGGACCCTGTGTTATCGTACACTTTGGTGTCCCCTTCAGTTTTTTCTCCCTGTGTGTAATGAGGAGCGGGGGAAAAGTGATCTCTCAAAACAGGAAGTGTCGTCTATTGTGTATGGGGGATCCTGTGTTTTTCTATACACTTGGAGTCACCTTTCGTGAAATCCTGCCTGTGCTGATAATGAGGGACTGCGGAGAAGTGATCTCTACGAACGGGAAAGTGTCGTTATTGTGACTGGTGGTCCTGTGTTATTATACACATTGGTGTACCTTTAGTGTAATCCTGCCTGTGTGAAATGAGGGGGACTGCAAAAAAGGTATTCTAAGAACAGGAATGTCAGTTATTGTGTTGGTGGATCCTGTGTTTCGTACACATTGGGTCACTTATAGTGTGATCCTCCTGTAATGTATGAAGAGACTGCAGGGAGTGATCTCTACAGAACAGGAAGTGTGAGCTTTTATTGGGCCCGCGGGGCCCAAAAGTGAAAGCATAAAATTTTCAGGTTTTTTTAAAAAATATTAATGGATAAGGAAAATAAAACAAAAATAAATAAAAAAAAACTGCTCAAAACACGTTTTTAACATAAAAAAACGTGGTTAAAAATAGTTTTTTCGTGACACATCCCTTTTTTAAAAAAATAAGCCATTTATTGTATGCAACACCTCTAATCCACTGAGTTTGTTGCACCCAGGAAACACTTCCACTAGGCCAAAAAATATTTTTATTTGTTGAACCTACCACCCCCCTGGGTGTGGGGGGGAAGCTTCAGCGGCTGATTTAGGGTTTTTGCAAAAAACTTGGAAAAAAAAAATTTAATTATGTTCTTCAAACAAGGGTGTGGAGGCTCAGACTTCTATAGAAGGGTTTTCTCCCCTTTTCTGTTTACAGATTTCACAGGCAGCGTCAGACTCGCACTCTCGGGTCAGGCTGGGGTGGTTTTTTGCATTTAGCATATGTAGTCCTATAATTAGTGAGCTTACAAAGCAAAAATCAGGGGTTTTAATTACACAAAACAAAACTTGGTTTATAAAAAAGTGAAATCAAGTCCATATCAAAGGTAAACAATCTAATTTGTTAAAGGTAAAGATTGCCTCCGACCATGGTGACCATGGTTTTTTTTTCAATCCCTTTTTTTGGGTGGAATACTTTTTGCTGCTGTTTTGAGGGGGTGTGTCTCCCTGCAAATTCTGGGGTCTTGGAGAGGTGACTGGCAATAATTTTTTTTCTCTCTTGTTGGGCATGGTGACATCACTCCCTGTTCTCTCCCCAAATTTAAGGGAAAGGGAGATATGGTGTAACCTAGAGAATTTGTGTGCACACAGAGCAGAAAAATTCTTTTATTCCGAAGGGCAAAATCAAACAAGCATGAAATTGGTAAAAGTCTTGATTTACCTTTCCCCTGCATGTTGAATGAAATCTTTGTAGTGGGGGTAAACCCCTGGTGGGTTTTACTTTGGTCTTAACATCCCTTTCTGCGAAAGATACTTTAAAAACCTTTGCTTTGGAAGCCCCAAAAGACCTTTAGGGTTTTTTACACGGTTTTTATGGGGCGCTTATGTATGTGCGCTTTTATCATGTTTTTTGGAGTAGCGTGTCCGCAACTTCCAGGCGGGGGGCCGCCCCCCCTTCCCGGGCCATTATTTATATCGCGGGGGGGAAGTTCCCCCGGGCGTCAATACAATTGTTTTACCCCGGGGGGGAAAAGAAAAACGCGTAATATAGTTTCTTGAGGCTATGTTTTTACCGAAATTGTGGCGCGCTTTTCAGTCCGTTTTAAAAGCGCAATTACGTGGCAAAAATGCGCCCCCAAATTACCTGTGGAATTCCCTTTAAATTTTACAGCTGTTGCCCTTTTTTCGGGAAACCAAAGTCCAGATAGGTTGGGGGACGTTAAATTTGGCTGGTTCATTGTTTTCCCTTGTTATAGTTTACCTGTGTAGCTCCTCAGGGCTGTAATTGGGGGACAGGATTACCAGGGCAATTTGGATTTTGATTGCCAGGAAGATGCTCCCAAGCCCCTTTTTTGGCCAAGATATTAAGATACAGAGATGGGTGCAGAAAGCAAACCTCTACCCTGGGTGAAGAAAAGCTTTGATCCTTGATAATCAAATTAACTTTGTGCTGGGGTAACTGTGTTTTATTTTAGGTTAATTTGTCTCTGTTTTGCAGGATGTGTTTTATTGGCTGTACTATGGGCTTACTAATGGTCTATATTAGATAGAATGGGATTTAAACCTTGGTTTACCTCTTTGATGATACTCATTTGGACGCACTTTCAGATGCTAGTTCCAGAATAAAAGGCCCAGTTTTGCTCTATTTTTATTACTGTGTTAATCCAGAATAAGCCCTACCCCATAATAAGCCATAGCTTAATTTTTCAGGGTTTTTGCTTGAATGTAAGGCCTACTCCAAATATAAGGCGTAGTAACAAAAAATAAGCCCTACCAATGGTGGACCCGGCACAGGTTTTGGCAGTTACTTCTGTTCATTTAGATATTGCTGGGTATCCTCAGGGTGGGTATAGTGGGAGCCTGGACACTCCCGGGAAAGTTTGGGAAAAGGGGGTGAGGGTGTATGCCTTACAACCCCTCCTATCCTGGCCTGGGTAGTTCAATAACCATGCTGCAGCCAATCCCTCTAATAAAGAACTTACCAGCGTATTTCGGGGTCCTCCAGATGCCCTCCGGTTCCATTTTTACACCAGCCAAGGGGCTTGTACACACCTTTACCATCTACCCAGCTGCTTTTTTAAACTTCCCTCAACTTTACAGCCCCTGAGGAGGGTGAAGGATCACTTCCCCAGTGTCCTTTGGGAAAAAATAACCCTTCCCCCAATTTTTTAACTTTTTATTGGGGGTAAGGGTTATTTTTTCCCAATGCCCTACCGTTTTTTTTTGGAAAAAAAATGTAAAGCCTGTATTTTTTTGGAGAAAAGCATTTTGCTTTTTCCCTTATAATTCAAAATTTTTTTAAAAAATCAATTTAAAATAAAATAAAAAAAAAATAATTTTGAGTAATGGCATGACCAAAAACCCCCTCGGGAAACCAACCCTCCGAGCGAAGTTTGGTGTGTAGCTTTTTTCTGGACTTCTAAAAAAAATTTTTTGGGGATTGGGTTTGTATGGTTTAATTTAGGAACAAGTCGTCCTCCCCCTCCCCTAGACCTTCTTCCCTTCCATGGGGAAAGGCGCACGGGTGGCTTATTTGCATTGCCCAAAGATTTTTGGCTTTTAATTCCCCTGTTTATTAAAAGCAAAATGCAAAAAACACACATGGTAAAAAACGGCCGTTAACGGTGTATGTAGGTAAAGCAAATATGGGAAAATACTTAAAAACCCTGCAATTTGTTATCGTCTACGGGAACATTAACCCCTAGGAGTGATACAGTATAAGCACAGGTGTCAAACTAAAGGGTCCACCACATTTGGGCCCTCGTTGACCGACGGATTTGGCCGGGGTTAGGGGCCGCGGGTCCCGGAGCGGTTTCCCGCGGCCAAAAACCGCGGCAAAATCGGTTGTTTTTAACTGGTTTCCTTGGGAAACCGCGTTAATAGTACACTCGGGGGGTTTGGAGGGCTCCAGGGCCGCGGCCAAACCCGCACGTTTTTGAAAAACCTCCTTTCAACCCCTGACGGGGTTCTTTGCCCCGGCGGCCGCGCGGTGCGCCGCGGGTTTGCGCCGGGGGTGGTGTGCGGCTGGGCGCGGCTGCGCCGCGGTTTGCTCTTCTTTTAAATTTGCATGGGGGCAAACCCTCGGCGAAAAGCCACCCCCCTAACCACGCCCACGCCCCGGGGAGACCAAGCCCCCCGCGCCCCCGCGCGCAAACCCGCGTGGAAGCCGGGGTTTGCGGTTGGGGGAGGTTTGGGGGGCCAAAACCGTCGGTGAACGAGGGCCTTATGTGGCTCCCGAGAGCTTAGCACAGTGAGGAACTCACAGGTGGTGGCACAGCTTGACAGCCCTACCAAGGCATTGCCACCCTCCAAAATTTGGCCCTTGGGGGGCACCCTCAGTTGTTGTGGGCCACGGTAAAAAATGAGTTTGACAACCCTGGTTAAAAGTTTTTGATGGGGGCCCTCACGCTCAAAAACTGGCAGAAAGACAAAGAAATAAGGGGGTTTTGGGGTGTTTTAAAAACCCTTGATGTTTAGCTAGAAGTCCTTAGGGAAAAACCCCTATTTTAGGTTATAGTTGCTTTGTGAGTCTATAAAGGGGAGAAAATTTTTCTGCTGTCCAAATACTTTTTCCCCCTCTTTTGTAATCCTATTTGCCCTTTTGGGGGGGATAATACATTGCAGGTACAGTCCTAAGTATTTAAAAAAAAAAATTAAAAAAAAAAGGAGGTTTTAAAAATTTGATGCTTTTGTGTAGAACAAACATTTTAAAGGGATTTTCTTTTATGGTCTTGGGGTTTTCCAAAAGAGTTAAGAAAGCTTTTTTGGGTCCTTTCCGGCATAAAAAATTTTAAAAAGATTAGACTATATTTCCCCCCGGGTGTTTATTCAGACCCGATGGTCGGTTTTTTTCTTTGGAAGTAAATATAAAGCTTTCGTTCCATGGAGGTGCATCCAATCAAGGCCACAAAATGTCAATGACATGCCCGTTTGGTTTTTAATTGGGCGCAAATTTGTATGTGAACCGATGAACGTCCAATGCTTCAGCGGGGGATAAAAAACGGCCAGCGTCGAGACTAAAACGGGGGGGGTAAGTATGGTTTTTCTTTATTTTTTTACATCCCCCCAAAATCAAGAGCTTTCTTAAAGGGGTTGTCCCCCTACAAGGAATCGTGCTTTTTTTTATTAAAGATCTTGCAAAAAAAAACAAGTCCCCTTTGCAATATGTGCCCCTTCAGTTTTTTCAAATACCCTAGCTATCCCTCTTGATGGGCTGCATCAGCTCTCAGGTTTGCTTGTACAAAAAATGTTCAGTCCTCTTGTTTAGGCTGGAGCACTGGTTGCTATAGCTACAGACCTGTTCAATCTCTGTGTTTGGCTGCCAGCAGGGTTTTGCTATAGCTACGAACCTGTTCAAACTCTGTAAATAGGCTGTAGCACTGGTTGTATAGCTACAGACTGTTAAATCTTTCTGTTAGGCTTGCCAGCATGGTCGCTATAGCTCAGACCGTTTGATTTTCCCCGGAAGGCTGCCAGCACTGGTTGCTATAGCTACAGACCTTTTTTTGATCTCTCCTGATAGGCTCCCAGCGCTGGTTGCTATGCTACAGACCGGTTTGATTTTCCCCTGATGGTGCCAGCGCTGGTTGCTTAGTAAGCCCTGGCTTCTACTGCAGCCTAGTGAAGCCAGTACACACGCCCCGGGATTAAAAGTGAAACCAAGAAAACAGGATGAGGTGAGAAGAATTGTGTGTGACACAACCCCTTTAACCCCCGGTCCACCCATTTTATAGGATTTTCCGCCAGCAGTTTCAAAGAGCCAAGCCAGTTTAGACACGCCCCTTTATTGTGGATTTCAGGTGGGGTTATAGCGTGTTGACATTGCTCTGCTGTTCCTAGCTGATCCTGTTACAGTGATATGATGCAGGAGATTTATAAAGTGTAGTACTAAAGGGCCCCAGAGCTCTAAAGGGTTTAAAGCTTGTTATTTAGTTGGTAAACGAAGTCCGTTGCTAGAAAAAAAGGGCTCAGCAAAGGGTTATCTATGGTCGGAACTGACGGTCTCACTTCATAGCAAAAAACCATTTTGGGGTTTTAAAACCACCGAAATACGATCATTCAGGCGGGCCCCATAGACGCAAAAGAAAAGAAATTCCTAAAGGTTTTTTCTCTGCTCGTCTTCTAAAACGCAGCGTATTTATACAACGTGTTGTATTTTTTGCCGCCGCTTTTAGTTTTTCGTCATCTTCCCATACAATCAACCGTTGGGCGCGGAAAGAAAAAGAGAACCAACCCCGGGGGGAAAAACCGCGGGCCTGATTGGACAACAAAGCGGTCTTCTTTCAGCCGTTTTTTTTTCCGTACAGTGGGGATTCAGCCTTAGAGCAAGGAGAGATAAAAGAGGGAGAGCCAGGGGGGAGGTGGGGAGAAGTGGTCGGGGAACCAAAGAAACTTTTGTGGTTAGGAGGGGATAAAAATCTTTTTATCTCCTGAAAAAAGCAAAGTCAAAATTGAATGTATTTGGTAATAGTCTTCATTTTTCTTTAATACATGTTAAATGCAATCATTGTGGTGAGGAAACCCCCCCAAAAAGTGGTTGGAGATTGGTTTTCCGTGACAACTGCAACTACCTTTGGGGGGGTCAGTAAATTTAGGAATTCACTGCAGACCCCAAAGTATCTGATTTAAAACTTTTACCTAATTTTTACCAAAGCAAAGTTTAAGGAAAACTTTGACATGATAGTTTTTTATGGTGTTGTATTGAAGTAGTTAGAGGAAAAGGGGGAAGAGGACTGGCAGAAGTGGGGTGTGGCCCCCAGAAGATAAACCCAGAGTGGCAGGAGAATGGGATACTGACCAGAGAGGGCCGCTCCCGAGGGGGGTGGGAAATAGCAAGATTGTGGTGGTGGTAGTGACATGGAGGAGCCTGTGACTTACCCCCCCACACACTTTATTTTACCCCTTTTTTTCGTGATTCAGAAACTCTCTTCAGGACCAGAATTTTTTCAGTCGTCAGTAAAAATTTGCCTCTCAGTCTTTTGGCTTAGTTTTATTGACTTTAAGCGCATTAAAACCAGAAACAGCATCGAAATGGGTTTTCCTTTAAAAAGGGTTTTCCTATCCCGGAAAATTTTTGGTAGATTGATGGGAAATTTTTGTTAATGTATAATGGTAGGGCTCGCGCTACTGTATCTTAAACCCTTTCCCGCGGACGGTAGAATAAAGGGGTCTAAATTTTTTTCCCCTTTCCTTTGAAAGCCTTTTTTTTTTTTTTTTCCTCTTTTTTGCGGGACAAAAATGACTTTCTAATTTGGGGTTATTCATATTACCATAGAATATACTGGGGGAAAGGAAAAAAAAACTTAAGTGGGGCAAAATGGAAAAAAAATGTCTTGCGCATTTTTTTGCGGGGTTTTGTTTTTATGGGTTCAGTTTCGTTAAAAAATGATGTATTATTTGTATTCTACGGGGGGATACGCATCCGGAAATACCAAACAGGGAGGGTTTCCGTTTGTTTGGTACGTAAAAAAAATTCCAAACTTTTCTATTTTTGAAATTTTCGCGGCGGGCCATTTTGTTTGTGCATAAAATTTTTTGTACTAAACCTACGGACGTCAGTGAGGAGATTTTTTGGGGGGTGAATGCACTTTTTTTTGATGCAGTTTTGGATGATGCGGGGTTTTTCATCACTTTTATTTTCAAATTTTTATAGGACGTGAAATGACCAAAAAAACATTCAGCGTAGGGATAAATGATCTTTTATTTTATTTAAAATTGGGGCTATTTAGGCGCGGCGATACAAATAAAATTTTTTATTTTTGTATTTTTTTATTTATAAAAAGGCGAAAGTGGGGGGATTTGAACTTTTTTTTTTTTTTTTTGTTTTTTTACACCAAACTTTTTTTTTTACTTTAACTTTGAGTCCCCCTACGGGTTACCCCTAGGGGGGGCCCATCATTTTTAAGCCTAATGCATTGCATATCAATGTATTAGGGTATAAAAACGGCGGTTTCCCCCCTTCTCCTGGGGGGGAAAGGGGGGTTTAAATTAAAAAATGCGGTGTGGGGCCTCCACAAGGTTCCCGCTGCCCCTGTTAGGTGGGGTCGGAACTCAGGATTTCACCGCGATTTTCCGTTCACAGTGAGGGAAAATTTCGCGATACTGTTTCTCATTAATTTAGTGCCGCAGCCAATGTCCGGGGTCTAAGGGGGTTTTAAAAAAGTGTGTGTGGGGTGTGTGGGGGGGGGGGGGCGGCGCCCCTCGCGCTGTAACCCCCGGGTGTTAGCTCAATTAGCGCTAACCCCGGGGGCCTAGTAGCAAATTCGCTGCGATCCCCCCACAAAGCTGTTTTCCGAAATCGGACGTTCCCTACGTCCCATGCGGTAAGAGGTTAAATGGTTTTTCACCACAATAATTAGCTTTTAAAATGTATGGAAAGGGAAATGAAAAAATTTACTAAGTACATTGCTGTGTTCATTTTGCTTTGTTCAGGAGATAATTTTTTTTCTAGCTAGGTACGCAAGTTTCTCCGTTTACGACCCCCCTCTCCTGCTCTCTCTTACGGTTGTGCAGGTTTAGTTTAGCGTGATGTGACGGTTTTTGTGTTATCTGCTTTATCTCAAAAAAAAAGGCCCTTGAAAAAAATTTAACAAGTTTAAATAGCATTTTGTGCCATGTATGGTTGTGTTATTTTCCCGTTTTAAACTTTGCGAAACTGTTGTCTTATTGCTCCCAAATGCTGTCAGTTTTTAAACTAAATAAGATGAGGGCATCTCTGTTTTTCTCTATCACAAAAACTTTGTTTTCCTAAATTAATGCAAGTTTTAAGCCTGAGCTTGAAGCCTTGTGCCGCTATTTACAAAACCCCCCAGACTCCTGTCACTTTTAAAAAGACGGTTTTCCCTAGAGAACTAGGATTGCCTCCCCTCCCCCCTGTACATACGATCGTATTTTACCGGGGGGGGAGATAAGTGAAGTCATTTATTCACAGTGCTTTTCACACCAGGAGTAATTAGCTTGTTCATGCCCCCTTGTCTCACCCTGGTTACTGCAAAGCTCTTTTTTTAGACTCTTGCTCCCCTTGAAACCATCTCAACTCTGTGTCCTTTTTTTCCATTTTTCCCCATTTTCCCCCTTCCTCTCCCCTTGCCATTCCCTTTACCCCGGCTGCCCATTGCCAGAAAATTCCCTTCAAATATTAGTATTAGATACAAACAAAAAACTCTCCAAAACCATTCCCTCCCCCATAAAACTTACCTTTAAACTCCAAACATCATCGCTCACCAAAATTTTTTTCCTCACGGACTTCTCCCCTGCTCCTCCACAAAAATCTCCAGATTTCTCTTTGTGCATGCTCCATATCTTTAATTACTACCACAAACATCAGCGTTACTTTAGTTCTAAATGTTCCAAAAAGGGCCTTAAAAAAAAACTTTTTTTCAGGAGCCTACAAATTTTAAAGTAAACCCGTTATACTCACACTTTTCGGCATTCCATCCCTCACCATCTGTCTTCCCCTACTCCACTGTATATTGTAAGCTCTTGCAGGCAGGGTTTTCTCTCCTGTATCATTGTGTTTACTTATGTGTTATTGTACTTGTTTTTATGTTATGCACTAGTACCCTTTGGCTGGTAGAGCACCCTGGAATTAATGGCGCTCTAAAATAAATACTACATCTACTAATAACCATATACTTTTTGGTTTTCAAATTGGGCCAATATATGTGTTTGCATATTCTGGAGTGACACTGGCCCCCATTGCTGTACCTTGAGTACAATTCTGTTCTTACAATCAAAGGTGTTCAAATCCCACCAAAAAAAACTTTTCTACATTCTACTAACAAAATATGGAGCTTTGTCTGCTAACTATGGGGAAACTTGGGGGATTTAGGAGATCCTTATATATCTTTGGGCGTACATAGAAAACAGGCAATACTGCATGTAGTGTTCTAAAAATTGGCTAAATTAGAAGAAGACAGTAGGTCAGAAGAGTCTTTACTTCACCAAAATAACTACATGTTCAGTAATGAGATTAAACACCTTTGTTGGCGCACTTTATCATTGTACCAGAGTTCGGAAATAACCCCAGTGTCTGTAATTTTTGAACAGTTCATTTTATGGGTTGATTAATTAGGTGTCTTTTGTAGAAAAACATCAATTATTGTAAAATCTGATATTTGCTGCAGAAATAGACTAGAGAAAATTGTGTATCCATGGAATTCGGTCTGTCATGTGGGCAAAGGGGAATCTTAGTAGGAAGGTGAAACTAATAGATGGACTTTTGAGTCCATACCGTACATCTACCTTTACTAGCTACAGCTAAGTGTAATTGGTGCTACATTTAACCTCCACTTTCTTATATATAGTTAGGTTTAACCATGATATCTAGTGTCTATCCAACATAGTAAATTACCAATTGTAATCAGCTACAGGCACTGTGAGGCCCTGTCAATCCACGCTGTCATCTATTGAGGCTTTTTTCATTCCACAAGTTACTAGTCAGAAAGTTTTTACAGTTTCTGACGTTACCGATATGAGGACACTTTTTTTTTTTACCTTTCCGAAGGTATTTTGTTGCGTTGTATTAAGATTTTATTCACATCCTCTTAAAGGGGTTATCTTGTCTCACTGTTCATAGAGCCAAGAGCATTCTTCATTCATGCACCCTATCACTTCCTGGTCAGGCTGTCTGAAATTAGCATATGAGCTCCTGTATTCAGACCTCTGCTAATTAGTCTGGCTTAGATAAACAATTCAGGTCCAGAGAATCTTGAGAGCTAAAGAAAACAGTGTAGTATTACTATCTTTTGTCTGAAAGATCAGATAAACACACAAGCTCTCAGGCTGCTAGTAGTTCTGTGCTATGACCTGTGTGGTGATGTCACTTCCTGCTATCAGATAAGACAACAGCAGAGGGGAGACAAACAAACAGGTTGGTCACTAAAGAAACCAGAAAGCCTCAGAAGGTGATAAATTCACTTGTAGTTCCTCAACAAAAAAAATGAACAAGAATATATTTGGAAAAAATTCTTCATTTT
>JAODAL010081306.1:0-11948 GCA_025379985.1 Phyllomedusa bahiana | reverse complement strand
TCTTTAAATTTATAACAAAATTTATCCATACGCTGAACCCCGTAGAAGAAAAAATTTCAAACCCCAAAAATTTTCTATTTTTTTTGGTAATTTCACGTCTGCTAAAAACTGGAGAAAAAGTGATCAGAAAAGTCCCATATATTCCAAACTGGTACCAATAAAAAGTAACACTTCAGCCCACAAAAAATGCACTCTCACTGAAGTCTTTGGTGTTTACAAAAATTAAATTGATCCCCAGAAAATGGGCCCGCCAAAAAAATGTAAAAAATAAAAAAGTTTTGATTTCTTTTTGGAAACCAAAACAAAAAAGAAAACCGTATTTTTGGTATTCCCGGGAATTCAATCAACCCTTGAATACAGAGAACACATCATTTATACCGAAGATTGAATACCATAAAACAAAACGCCCGTAAACATGGTGCAACTACGTTTTTCTTCACATTTTGCCCCACTTTTTGTGGTGTATCAAAAAATTTTCCCTATTAGAGAAATGACATCTTTAAGAAAAACATCTTGTCCTGCAAAATTAAAGCCCAAATTGGGTCTTTTAAAAATTTGGAAAAAAAAAAAAAGCAAAGAAAAAAAACGAAGGTGACAAAATAGAAAATAAGGCTGCGACGGGACCAGGTTAAAAACCATGTGCTGAAAATATACATCTTTTTAACACAACGCGTATTTTTCAATTGAAGCCCGAGGGGAAACCCAAAATTTTCCTTTCAGTTTTAAATAAAAATTTTTCAAGGGCCGAAACCCGTGTGGAATCAGTCTAGAAATCCTTGTTCTGTGAACATATAGAATAGCACACCACGCGATAATTTTTCCTGTTTTTATATTTTAAGCATCCTGCTGCCCATTGAAAATAAAAAAAGAAGTTACATTCATCTCTCTGGGATTCAGCGCCGTGCTATCCTTTAGCGGTCTTCTCTTTTCTTCTGTTCTTGATTCTAACAGGATGTCACCACTGCAGCTGCTGATAGGCTTAAATTACCATTCAGAATGTCAGTCAATGGCATGTGACCAATGAAGCAAATCAGTGGCTAAGGTGGTGACATACTTTTGGATTTAAAGGGGTTTTCTCACCATTCATAGAAAGTAGTGTTGTAATAAAGCCAGCTCACCTTTGCATGAGCTACAAACAAAATTTAAATTTGCTGCTAACCCAAAATGCTTTCACCCTTTTTTAGAAACTCACCTAATGTAAAGAATGAGGTGCTGGCTTTCTATCATTTTCTCACCATACTGTTTCACAGAATCACAGGCAGCTTTTTAAAATTTAAAACTTTCCTTGTCAGGCTAGGGTGGTTTTTAAGCGGTGGAAGAGTATATTTTAAAACCCCCTATAACAAGAAAGAAATTAATGCAGGGGAAAGTAAACTGTGGGGAAAAAAGCTACAGGGCCCCCCAGGAGTGTAAACAATAGCTTATCTGTAATCTTGGTTTGAAAAAGTCCCCTTTCTCCTTCCCAAACCCTTGCATGTCTAAAACAGGGAAGGGAAAATAGGGGGGTAATAAGAAAAACAGGGGTGCTCTCAAAAACAGAAAAATCCCTTTACTAGGGGCAATCCAAGAAGGGAATGTATTAGAAAAAGTCATTTACCGCTTACGTACATGTAGAAAGCTAATCTTTGTAGTGCGAAAACCCCTTTTTTGAAAAGAAAAAAAAACAGAAGACTAGGGAAGTGAGAACCCTGGGTCCCCTTGAAAAGGAAAAGGTAAAATTTAAATTTTTTTTTTTTTTTCAGTGGCCCGCGGTATGCTTAAAATAAAAATAATTACTTTACAACCTCTTAAAAATAAACTACAACATATTAACACGTTCTATGCATCTAACACCTGCACTGTCAGAAGTGAGGAATCTACAGTCAATGGCTGTCTCATGTAGCCTTCACTTCCTATAAACATATTTGTTGTTCTAAAGTAGTACCCTTAATTCTCAATTACTGCTCGCTTTTGCTGGGGCATGATAGGGCTGACGCTGTTAGTATATATGAAAATTAATTTCAACCAGTGTTCCACCAATTTTCAATTTTTTTTTCCCTATTAAACAGCTTTAAGCTAAAAAAGTACCAAAACATGCATAATTTATTTTTTAACAGGAAAAAAGAAAAGGGTAAACCACCACCACTGCCTGGACCCTGGGTGAGCAAGCTATACCTGGCTAACCAAAAAAAATTGACGCCCAAAGGGAAGGAGGAAGCCCGGGGGGCTTTGGGAATTTTTCCACCTTTTAAATCATTTGGTAAGGTTATCACCAAAAATACATAAGAAATTTAAAAAAGACAAAAAAACTTCATCAAATAAGGGCAAAAAAAAAAAAGATAGGAAAACCTCTCAAAAAGTCCCGTCAACAAGTTCACAAAATCAGTATATCCACTAAAGATGTAGAAGAAACACAGCTGTCTACCTACAACTAAAATTTAAAATTTAGTTAGCATCTCATTCATGATGTATGTTGGAATGTAAAATCTAACTGGAAATGTTATAATCATCATTAGTAGTGTTGAGCGATTACGTTGGCTATCGACATCGGGCGACAGACCGAATAGTCGGGCCAACCATCGAAAAGGTTTTTCATAGTCGATCATCTCCGATGAACCATTAAAGTCTATGGGATATGCAACAACACCTCATTCTTACACACAAACAGGGGCTGGAAAGCTGGAATTAACAGCCCACAACAGTCAAGATGGATACTCTACATCTTAGGCACAACACTATAGGCTATAAAAGCCACAGAAAAAAAGCACACACCATTCCCTATCCCTGTCTTGTACCACAGCATGACCCTTAAACCTGCATCACCCACAAAATTAAAAGTGCCAAAGGCAGAATTATTGAACCATCATTTACTTGAACTGGACATTGAAAACCCTGTCCGGAACCAGCAAACCCTAAAAACCTGCAGACCCACAGAATAAAAAGTGCGTAAGAAAGTAGTGCCCTTTGAACCACCATTTAGATGAACTGGACATGGACAAACCTGTCCCAGGCCCGCAAGCATACCCTTAAACCTGTCTGACCCACAGATAAAAAAGTGCCGGAAAAAGGAGTCTATCAACCACCCATTTTAGTGGAACTGGAACATTGACTATACCTGTCCTGTGCCACAGCAGACCAGGCCGGAGTTACAGTGGGTGCGGGTGAGAGCCCAGCTGGCGTCCGTCATCTATTAACACGTACAGGTTAAAATGCCCAGATGGACCGCAGCAAATACGAAAACTGTCGTGCTGAAGCAGAGTGCGGAAGCGAGAAAGTGTGAGAACTCCATCCTTCCTCAGTACACAGTCAGACCTGGCTAGCGCTTGCCCCTCCGTATGAGTGTGCGGACCATTTGAGGCTTCACTTGGAAATACTGGTGGTTTAACGCTCCTGTTACACCCAGTGCCTTTAATCTTGGCATTCTTTTTCCATTTTAACTCAACGTGCTGGAGGAAATTGTTCTGTAACTTTGTCTCTGTCCGTGCTCCATACTCCATGTCCTAGATAATAACCTACATCTGGTCAAGTTTTCCTGTACCTCCCTGTACAATTCAGAGGAATTTTTTAACAGCTATTTGTACATGCAAGTTATTTTAGTAGTTTAATTCTAAAAACCACATTTTTAAAATAGGATGGAATCCCACCATGTCTTTGTTTCTCTTTTTTTTAATATATTAAATGGGTTGTCCTCAATACAGGATTTGAATAGCTATGTTAAAAGATCATGCCAAAAACAAGATCAATTTTGCAATTATGTGTCCATTAACAGTGTCCTACCATTCCCGTTTCTTGACAGCACCAACAACCTGAGCCACTCTTGACAATGTGTGAAGAACAAATGTCTGGTTAGAAACAACATTTTTTATAATAGGACCTGTAGTATAGTCTCTACTCACAGCAAAATCCCACCAAAAATTCAAAGCATGACACTTGAGCCACTTTTTTGACACCTTGTAAGAACAAATGTCTATTAGAAACAACATTTTTTAGAATAGGACCTGTATATTGCTGCATTTCAAAGCAGATGAACCCAAAAAATTATAAAAGACTTCTCAGCCACTGTTAAAAAAAAATTTGAGGAGAAATGCCACTTAGAAGCCACATTTTCTTTCCAAAGGACCATGATTATGCTATAATTCACACAGCAACATGACCACAAAAAATTATAAATATGACTTCTCACCACTGAAAAAAATTGCGAGGGAGAAATGCGCCACCTAAAAGCAACTTCTCTGTTCCAAAGGGAGCCCAAGGGGTCCATAATTATTTCGTACTCTCCAACAGCAAATGACCCCAAAAAAATTATAAATATGACTTCTCAGCCACTGTTAAAAATTGGTGAGGCACATGACCCCAAAACCATGCCAATGCAAAAATTCTAAGATAGTGAGTTAAATGGGAATATAGTTATGTCATTAACCCTTGGTGGTCTTTAACAGTCTCCTCATAGCAAAAACCAGCAAAAAGAACTGAATGGAACTGAGAATAAAAATTGCAGTAAGAAAATGACATTTTAAAAGATAATAAAGTTATTTCAAGAGGACCATTTTCTTTTGGAGAGGAATGTGAAGTAACCAGCAACTATCGGTGACCTCGGCAAATGGTGCCCAACATCATCAGAGATCCATGCCTGATTCATCTTGATGAAATCAAACGATCCACTTATCTTGGAAAGCCGATGCGTTTTGTCCTGTAATGACTCCTCCTGCTGTGCTGAAAGGTCCGCTCAGATACTGAACGCTGGCAGCTGGGCAAGGACAACACCTCTATTGGCTTGGCGAGCCCAGCTCGGGCCCAATTCGTCTGTGCCAATTTGGATACCCAGAAGTCTAATTGGATCCGGAACACATACAAAAACATCGTGTTGGACGTCAGATAGTCGTGCACCATGATTTCTTAAGAAGCTGATCTCTGTGTGTTGAAGTGTGCCCAACATTGCATGCTTGGTGAGGTGGTAAACAAATGATTGCCGAGAGGTCCACCCATATAGGCATCCGCCACCTTGCCTGCTGCTGCCCGCTACGCCTACCTTGGCACACTACTGGCTGTCACGACACGTCGCTGGCGTTTGTTCCAACGTGACATTTGAAGAACGTGAAGCAGACCAACAGATGTCTCCAGTTGATCATCATCAAGTCTCCATTTCCTGCATTTTACCTCTCTATTGGGTGGGTGGAAGAAAGTGCTGAGTTTGTTTTTGTACGGATCCAGGAGGGGCCCCCCAGTAACTGTTGTTCAATTATTGATGGCCTTAATGCGAGGATCATGTTGAGGAAATGGAGCTTCCAAGCACTCAAGTGAGAGATGAACTCGGAAAGTGCGAACTCAGACCTCGAGCCTTCGTCAGCAGGCAGACCAGACCCGGTAGCTCTTTAGAAATTTATCTGACGATCACAGGATCATGACATGTGCCAGGCAAGGATGTGCTCCAGCCTACCCCGATCTTAAGGGCGGCCAGCAGATATTGCGCGCCGTTATCGCATACCACCTTGCCTGGCACAAGGTTTTCTTGTCCCCAGCCAGCGCTCGTCACGTTGCGGAGAACCGTCCACCAGCTCCTGACCTGTGTGGGACGGTCTCAAGACAGATTAATTATTTCAAAACAGCTCGGTTTCTCTGGGCACTGATGCCCATCTAGAGGACCTTTGGGGGAAAGAGCCTGCACCAACCCTGCGGTTTTGAAGAGCGTGCGCCGACCTGAGAGCCAGACCGTCACCCCCGATAGACATCCACCCACTTACCCAGTGATCTTCCACAGTGGGAGGGGTATACGCCTTGGCCGTGCTTACTAGTCAATTGTCAGTGGTCAATGGACTTTTCTGGCCACAGATGCAGACAACGCGCTGAATTTTAGAATGAAAACACAACCTGGCTGGCATGGCAGGGACAGCTTTTCAGGCAAAGAAAAGCTGCGGACGGCATCTGTATTGGGGGCGAGAGCAAGGCCATACGTGGCGAACCCATCTGTGTCCACCATATGAAAGGCAACATTTCCAAGGCCAAAAGCCTGCAATGACGACATTCATGCTTTTGGATTTGGGATGGTTTTGGGTTAAAGTGTTTTCTTCTGCTCCCAAACCTGGAAGACAGAAGGCTGGCTGCTAGAACTCGCCGCTGTTACAGCGTGCAGGTCGTCAAAACAGGCGGAAGGAGAAGGGAGTAGGATGGTCCTCCTGGTGGTGCTGTGGTACTTGGGCGACGTGAGGCTGATGCGGAGGGCTGATCCTGATCAGGACTCTGAGAGACATGGCAGCTGAGGAACGCTTGGTGGAGGCGGAGAGGAGGAGGCGGAGACAGAGGGATGTGACATGGTTGTGAGGCCCGGCCGTCGGTCTGGCCTTTTTTGGCCAAGAGTTTCTCAATTCAACACAAGCAATCGCTGCATTGTGACTAACATGTTGGTGGTGTTTACCACTTAAGGATTCTTGCCCTCTACTTATGCGTTTATGGCAAAGGCAGCATAATGAACCATCGCTGGGTGAATCAGAGGCTTGCCTCAAAGAAGGCCCAGGCTTGAAGGTCCTGGACCTTTTTGACGGCGATAAGCGAGGAGCTGGGTTAGCGCTACCGTGGCTGGCGAATCATATCAGCGAACTTCTTTGGACCGCCCTCTCCCTTGTTGTGGCGGGACCCATATAGACACAACCCCATCGTCTTCTCCTCCTCCACTAATGAAGCGCTCGCAAGCAAAATCTGCGGAAAATGACCACGATGGATCCGCATGTTTTCATCAACATCATCAACACAGTGACTTGGTCGTCCTGACTTTCTGCATCCAGAGCTGTTCTACAAGCAAGAGGGCCTGCAAGGCGTTGGCCGACCGCCCGGCGATTTTGCCGATTTGACCGGCTTCCTTCTCCTCCTCTGATGTCCATCAGTAACTGGGCCCGTCAGATCAGACTAAATCATCCTCTTGATCTTTTAAACATCATCTGACTACCCAACCGCTTTTAGTCATCAAAGAGGTTTCAGACAATGGATTTATCCACAGTGGTGGGTTACACACGATTGACATTTGGGCTGCTTCAATGTTTGGACGCTGCAGATGATGGCTGATGACGACATTTAGTGGCCGTTGGAAAGGGAGGACGAGCAGGTAAGAACTGCTGGATCAGTTTTGCATTAACCACTGAAACAGATTGGCGACGCTGTTCGTATACTGCGATTCACAGGCCCTGACCCCACGCGATGACAGGCCTGACGGTCCTGCAACTGATGATTCCGCTGCATGCCGTGTTGTCGCCATCACTGGAGGAGCACCTTCTCTCGTACCACTACCATCCATGTGCTACCCCCATCTTGTGCTTCGCTTACCACCTGCATTTCGCTCCATGTTTTCAGAAATATAAAATTATGAGAAGGAATGGGAATAGATTTTGAAAATCTTCTTATTAAAGACGGCAAATCACAGCTATTCTCAAATCCTCTAATCAAAACAAAATCTGCTGGATCAATTTAACAACTGCAAGGTGTCTCTATCAACAAATCTGGGTCTGGGCAAAATGCCAAAAAACACGTATCTGTTATGTTTTCGTATAATACACTGTATTTTATGCACCTTTCAAATTCACCTGTGTGACTAATAAAATTGCTGTTTTCAGATTTTTACGTCAATGCCAGCGCAATGAACAAAGCTGTAGTGGCGCCAAAGTCAAAAAACACGTATCTGTCTATGTTTTCGTATAATACACGGTATTTTTTGCACCTTTCAACAATTCACCTTGTGGTGACTATAAAATTGCTGTTTACAGTTTTACAGTGCAAGCTGCGTCAATGAACCAAAGCTGTAAGTGCGGCAAAGTCAAAAAACACGTATCTGAAAATGTATTCCGGATAATAAAATGTATTTATTGCACCTTTCAATTCAACCTGTGGTGCCTATAAAATTGCTGTTTTCAGATTTTTACGATGCAAGCTACGTCCATGAACAAAGCTGTAGTGCGCCAAAGTCAAAAAACACCGTATCTGTTAATGTATTCCCGTATAATACACGGTATTTTTTGCACCTTTCAATTCACCTGTGGTGACATATAAAAATGCTGTTTTAAGATTTACGTGCAATCTGCGTCATGAACAAAAAGCTGGTAGTGCGCCAAAGTCAAAAAACACTATCTGTTATTTTTCGTATAATACACGGTATTTTTTTTGCACCTTTCAATTTTACCTGTGGTGACTAATAAAATTGCTGTTTTCAAGATTAACGTGCAAAGCTTGCGTCAATGAACAAAGCTAGTGTGCCCAAAGTCAAAAAACCACGTATCTGATGTTTCTTATAATACTACGGAATTTTTGCACCTTTCATTCACAACTGTGGTGACTATAAAATTGCTGTTTTAAAAGATTTACGTGCAAGCTCGCGTCCGTGAACAAAGCTGTAGTGCGCCAAGTCAAAAAACACGTATCTGAAATGTATTCGGATTATAAAATGATTTTTTTGCACCTTTCAATTCACACTGTGGTGACTATAAAATTGCTGTTTACAGATTTACCCATGCAAGCTGTGTCAATGAACAAAGAGTAGTGTCGCCAAAGTCAAAAAAACACGTATCTGTTATGTTTTCGTATAATCCACAGTATTATTTGCACCTTATCAATTCACCCTGTGGTGACTATAAAATTGCAGTATTCAGATTTACGTGCAAGCTGCACAATGAACAAAGCTGTAGTGCGCCAAAGCAAAAAACACGTATCTGTAATGTTTTCGTAATAATACACAGTATTTTTTGCACCTTTCAATTCACCTTTGTTGACTATAAAATTTGCTGTTTTAAGATTTACGTGCAAGCCTGTGTCAATGAAACAAAGCTGTAGTGCGCCAAAGTCAAAAAACCCGTATCTGTTAAGTTTTTCGTAAAATAACAACTGTATTTTTTGCACCTTCAATTCACCTGTGAGACTATAAATTGCTAGTTTTCATGATTTTACGTGCAAGCTGCGTCAATGAACAACAGCTATGAGTGGCGCCAAAGTATCAAAAAACACATATCTGTTATGTTTTCGTATAATACAACGTATTTTTTTTGCACCTTACAATTCACCTGTGGTGACTATAAAATTGCTGTTGTCAGATTTACCGGCAAGCTGCCGTCAATGAACAAAGCTGTAGTGCGCCAAGCGAAAAACGACGTTCGTTATGTTTTCGTATAAACACAGTAATTTTTTGCACCTTTCAAATCACCTGTGTGTCTTAAAAATTGCTGTTTTACGAATTTACGTGCAAGCTGTGTCAATGAACAAAGCTGTAGGTGCGCCAAAGTCCTCAAAAAACCCGTATCAGTTATGTTTTCGTATAATACCTGTATTTTTTGCACCTTTCTAATTCCACCTGTGGTGACTATAAAATTGCGTTTTTCAGATTTACGAGCAAGCCTGCGTCAATGAACAAAGCTATAGTGCGCCAAATCAAAAAACACGTATCTTAATTATTGTTTTTCCCGTATAATACACGTATTTTTGCACCTATCAAATCACCTTTGGGTGACAATAAAAATTGCTGTTTTCAGATATTAAGTGCAAGGTGGATATAGAACAAAGGTGGAAATGGGTAAAATTGAAAACGAACACCTATCTGGAAAATGTATACTGATAAAAAAGTGGAGTTTTGCACCTAAACAAAGAGACCTCAGTTTACTAGAAGAGATCTGTATCCAAATATAAGTTCAGGCTGCCCCAAGATCCAGGAAATATTTCAATAGCAAACTGTTAAAAATAAAGATATTGCAGTGCAATGTTACCTAAGCCTTGGTGACTTATCCAGTGTTCTTTAAGAGCTTTGTCTGTGTTCGCACTCCGCAGCCCCCCCCCTCCACCCCCCCCGCACCCCTCGTGGGACTTTACACCGGTAGAATGCTCCTTTAAAATTCCTCTACCTAACTACACATATAATCTTCCAATCTCTAACTAACAAAATTGAAGGATCACAGCTAATATAAGTTTTCTCTTGCAGAAATAGAATAATTTTCGCCTGAGCTGTTTGGCCACAGGCAGAGCGCACGTCCTACTCCTATGAGAACGCTGAGAGAACACTGAGGCTGAATAGGAAGGGCTGTTCTATGTAAAACGAGGTCATGTGATTTTTCCAGCCAATCGCAACCATACACATCCCAGTCATGACGTCGCACACACATCTCACCCTGCTCATTCTGTAAGCATGATTTGCTGGCCGCCCAAAATGACAGGAAGCGCCGAAAATGGCGCGATCTTAATAGATGATGCACAGATTTTAACCTAAATTATCACATGATCTAAAAAATCCGATCACCATAAAAACTGTGCCGATTTCAACTTTGTCGATAATAATCGCTCAACACTCCCCGCTCGGCGGATTGTTGGAGGTGCAGAAGCAGCTGGAGCAGGTGAGCGCCCAACAGCAACAAGCCCATGCAGAGTCCGTGCGATCACAGCAGGAAACGAACCAGCTCCTAATCAGGCAGATGGCCATCATGGAGGAAGCTATCTGGGGGAAGGAGACCCCAGCTACACCCCGTCAGGAGGATGGACAGCAGGTGCGGAAAAGGGTATGAGACGCCCTTCAGAAGATGACCCCAGAAGACGACGTGGAAGCCTTCCTTACCGTCATTGAGCGGGTTGCCGAACGGGAGAGACTGCCAGCCCCGCAGTGGGCAGAGGTCCTGACCCCCTTTCTCACCGGTGAGCCTCAAAAGAGTTATGACTTGTCTCTGCAGGATGCCAGGCAGGGGCGTCGCTAGGCTGTTTTATTCGGGGCTCGGGCCCCGAATAAAACCCCCTGTGCCCCGAGTCTCCCGGGCTCCAGGCCTCTGCGCTGGGCCTGGAGCACCGACTGGCTCTTCAGCTGCATGTGCGTCCGCTGGACGCACACACAGCTGAGGGCTTCTGCGGGCAGAGAGCAAGCGTCCCTGCCCCGCAGACAGTGTCGGACCCGCAGGTCCTACACCGCGAGGCTGCCGGGTCCTCACAGCGCTGAGGACCCGCCGCGGCCCCGTGCGCCTCAGCCGGCAGCGTTGCGATGACATCACGTCATCGCGACGCTGCCTGTCCTCGGGCGCACAGCGCGTCATAGGCCGTGTGCCCGAGGAGCTGCCGGAGGAGCGCGGGCTGAAGAGGACGGAGCGCGCTCGCCGGGGGAGTTAAGGTGAGTATTAATGTTGTTATTTTTATAGCGTTTACCTGCCTCAGTGCCCCTATATACTGCCTGTGCCCCTATAATGCCTGCCTGTGGCCCCCATATCCCTGCCTGTGACCCCCATATGCTGCCTGTGGCCCCCATATCCCTGTCTGTGGCCCCCTATATACTGCCTGTGCCCCTATAATGCCTGCCTGTGGCCCCCATATGCTGCCTGTGCCCTTTTATACCTGCCTGTGGCCCCCATATACTGCCTGTGGCCCCCATTTACTGCCTGTGCCCCCATATCCCTGCCTGTGGCCCCCATATTCCTGCCTGTGGCCCCCATATGATGCCTGTGCCCCTATATACCTGCCTGTTGCCCCTATATACCTGCCTGTGCCCCCATATACCTGCCTGTGCCCCCATATACCTGCCTGTGGCCCCCATATACTGCCTCATTGCCCCCATATACTGCCTCAGTGCCCTTATATACCTGCTTGTGGCCCCCATATACTGCCTCAGTGCCCCCATATACTGCCTCAATGACCCTATATACCTGCCTGTGGCCCCATATACTGCCTGTGCCCCCATATACTGCCTGTGCCCCCATATACCTGCCTGTGGCCCCTATATACTGCCTCAGTGCCCCCATATACTGCCTGTGGCCCCATATACTGCCTCAATGACCCTATATACCTGCCTGTGGCCCCAAAAACTGCCTGTGCCCCCCTATACCTGCCTGGCTGCCCCCTTTTCCTGCCTGTGGCCCCCTATATACTGCCTCAGTGCCCCTATATACCTGCCTGTGCCCATAACCTGCCTGTGGCCCTTTTACTGCCTGTCCCCATTATTGGGGCCCCGTGCCCCATATACTGCCGTGGCC
>JAODAL010081305.1:0-11948 GCA_025379985.1 Phyllomedusa bahiana | reverse complement strand
AAAAATTTCCCAAAAACATTTTTGTTTTGAAAATTTGCCCCACAGCGCCATTTTGTGCGACTAATAACTTTTTTGTACTAAACACTACGGACGTCAGTGAGGGGGCATTTTTTGCGGGCTGAGTTTTCTTTTTTATCGCTAGCAGTTTAGAATGCATGCGACTTTTTTGATCATTTTTATTCCATTTTTTGAGTGACGTAAAATGACCAAAAAAACGCAATTTTGGCGTTTGGAATTTCTTTTCTTCTACGGTGTTCAGCATACGGGATAAATAATGATATATTTTTATAGATCGGACTTTTTCGGACGCGGCGATACCAAATATGTGTAACTTTTTTATTATTTTAATGATTTTATTTGTAAAATGGGGAAAGGGGGGTGATTTGAACTTTTAATACTTTTTTTTTGTACTTTAAAACTTTATTATTATTTTTTTTTTACTGTAACATTGAGGCCACCTGTGGTACTTTACCACTAGGTAGCGCGATTGTTAATACAACCTAATGCATTGCCTATGCAATGCATTAGGGTGTGCAAAGATGGCGGTTTCCCCACTTCCTGTCTGCGGACGGAAGTGGGGCAAACCGGCCAGGGTAAGTGACGGGAACCTTCCCAAGGCTCCCCACCACAGTGCCCGGTGATCAGATCGGCGCAGCATAGCTGCGCTTATGCCAATCACCGCACCGATCGGTGCGCGGCACCGATGGGTAAAACAGTGCCAGCGGCGGACCACGCCGCGCTGTTATGCGGGGTGTTCGCGGCGATTTGCCGCTAACACCCTCCGGCTGTGCGGGGGGGTCGCGGAGCGATCCCCCTGCAAAGCCCCTTAGCGGCCCTGGGACGTACTGATACGCCCAAGGTCGTTAAGGGGTTAAGAAATTTTGGTCCATACAATCCTTGTTTATTTGTGAAAAATATAAAAACATGTGATAGACTGGTATATCCAAACAATTATTATGAATATTTTACTTGTAAAATATCTGTATTAATGAAGTGGATGTTATATTTGGCGGTCTAGTAGCACCTCTCTACAGTACAGTGTGGTACTACATCTTCTGTACTTCTCTTTACATGTATCACGATCAGTAGATCCTTCAGACACCAGGTGAGGGTCCCATTTTCTTTTTTATGGTACTTTTGTAAAAACAACATGACCCATAGAAGCGACTTTTCTCAAGATAGAAAGTGATTTCCAGCAGCCCTTTCTGTTATATGTAAGGACTAGCTTTGTCTGTATTAGTTATCTGTATCATTTTCTTCAGTTTTCATTTTGTCATGTTGGGTGACATTTTTGAGGTTTTGGAACCAGTTCTCAATTTTCCATATAGTTCTGGTTTCAACATTGTCTTTTAGGGACCACTGTTTTTATTTTGACTGTTTAGGTGTGTAGGGGAAAGTTTTTTTTGTGTCCACTATCTTATGCTTAAACCACAAGAACTGTAAGAAAGAAAGTATCCAGATGTATACTGTTTAGTATCCACATACTTCTAGTTGGCAAGAAGTGGTTGTGTTTAAATACATATGGCCTGTATGCCTGTAATTTTTCTTTTAATTTTAATGGGAGTTTATGGGAGAATATCAGAATGGCAAACATTCATTTAAACAGTACATGTTTGCATTCTGCTGAAGATGGAAAAAAGAGGTAAAAACATATTCACTTTTCTGTAGAAAAACAAATCTGTCAAGTAGAAGACAGCTATATGCAACTGTATACCAACCTGTGTGACAAATGCATAAAAAACTGTTCTGTTGGCATACCGTTGCATTTATTTATTTTTTTTGCAATATCCATTTTCTTTTCTGAAAAGTCTACAATTCACTGAAGAAATTGTGCTCTACCACAGAAATTTTCCATTTGATTTGTGACTCTTCACCTAGGCTGCACTTTTTATGCAAGCTTATCCATAATTTAACCTGAATATAATATAAGAAACAACATTAAGAATTATTCTCTGTGCTATAAATACTAACTGTACTGTTTATATAATTTGTTGACACTTTGCAGTTTACTGGCTTAATCAATATCATAAAAATGGTACAGTAACAGTGTTAAGTATACAAATGTTTTTTTCTTTTTATATATGCAATGAAGGATTTCTTATGAGTAAACACATTTGTATGCCCTTTTATACAAACATTTCAGAATTAGATTAATCTGTTCATAATGCATTCAATAGATTTCAAGAAGTTGGCAAAAGATAACAGGAAATTTTACTGCAGGATCAGACTACATAGGGTTTATTTGTAGTCATGTATATAGTAACCATGGAGACTGCATAGGTACTATAGGATATGTGTAATAATGAGTATTTGGATGGCTTCACTTTAAATTTTGGATAACATGAAGAGGCACATTTATCAAGACAGTTGCACCAGAATTCCGGCACAATTTGCAGCAAAGATTATGTTATATATATTTTATACCACATTTACGATTTGTTTTATATTACATTCCAGCTGCCTGTAACTACCAGTAGATAAAGATTTGGAGTTAATCGCATCCATTGAAAGGTGTTGTCTGGTAAGCAAAGAAAATGAAACTTTCTCAGATGTCTTGCCAGAGTCTTCATTCATTTCCTTATGATATTTTTGTACAAACTTGGGATTTTCCTGTGTTGCATGTAGCCTTCTCTCCTGGCAACTGATCAGCCACATTTCCTGTTTCAAAGTTGTTTCCTTCTGTCCTGTCTTATCAGAGTCTTTATGCAAATTGGGGATTTTCCTGTGCTGCATTTAGAGTATGTTCAGACGGTGTATTTGCGGTCCTTATTTTGTATTTTGCGCTGCGATATGTACGGACCGCAAATACATTAATTCATAGCTTGCATTGAGAGCTATGATTACCCGACGTGTATTACGTGTAAGGGAAAATGAATGTCAATGTGAGACAGCACAGAGCATTTTAAAAGTATGCGCTGGCCAGCGTCTACTTCTAAAACACCCATCGTTTTGTGGCGCATACAGTACACGCTGTAATATTCCATGTGAACATACCCTTAGCCTTCTGTCCCTGCAACTGAAGAGCAGCATTTCAGTTTCAAAGCGATTTTCTTGCATCCTGTCAAACTACAAGCAGCAGACTCCTTTGCTGTGTTTTGTCTATCACTGTTCCTATCGCCCAGGCTCAGTTTTAGTGTATGTTTCCTACCTCATGTTTCAACCACTCCCACCCTCCCACACAATCCCGCCGTATATTTTTTTAACTCTTACATTATCTAGCAAGGTAAGTGTACATGCTGTTTTCATAAGGAACAACCCCCTTGCTTTCCTTATCTCTCCCAGCACAGATAACCTACATGTAAGCCAACATGTAAATTTTCTCATTTCCCATACTATTTGACTACTATCAGTAGCTCTAAGTGTATGTTTACACAAAGATTTGTTCTGTTGCAAAAATTCACTGCTGGATGTATACCAAATACCATAAGGTGCAATGATGTATTAAAGGGGATGTGTCATCAGAAAATGACTTATTGTTTAACTCGTTTTTTATACTAAACACATTTCTTGAGAATTTTTTATCTTTATTTTCTATATATATTATTAATTTTTTTAAAATCTGAAGTCCTGCAGTTTTTACTTTGGCCACTTAGCTTAATAATAGTTTGATACTTTCGGCAGTCTCTAAAATATAACTTTTAATATATACCCATAAAAATACGATTTCTAATCCAAAATCTATCTAAATCAATATATATAAACACACTGTCCCTATCTACTTTCCCTACACTTATCCTCAAATAGACCAAGTAATCGTCCCGATAAGGACGGCCTAGTCTTTGTAGGCTCACCCTATTAATTAAATTTGTGTCCCTATCAAACACCAGAAATATTAGCATATGTATATCTCTGTACAGTGTTTAAGGAAAAATCAAAATCCAAACACAGTTATCATTATTCATATAAAATCCCATATAAAGTACTCAAAGGCTCACAGTCCACTGATATGAATACTGCAATTTTTCTTTTAATCATAGGGTAAATGTCTATATCTATCGTCCGTGTAGGGAACATAAGATACATTTATCCAGCATCATTTCAAGATACATCAAACCTTATCCTCGACGCGTTTCCTCCCACCATATTATAGGGTTCATCAGGAGGATCTCCTAGGGGACGTCCACACCTGACTAAAGGGATAGTAGTCTCCTTGAAAAAGCTGATATCTCTGTGTCCTATATCCCTTTTTAAAAATAAGTTACCGCTATTTGCTGCCTCCAGGTGTACTCACCACTCGGCGTCTTCAAAACGCTGCTGCGCATGCGCCGGCATTGGACGGCGTCATGGCAACCAGCGCCTTTCCAGCCGCGCCCCACGTCGATTTCCCCCGCGCCCTTGAGATTACTAATGCGCGTGCATTGGCGGAGAGCGGTACAATGACAACCAGCACCGCTCAACCTCGCGTGCGCCGAACACTCGGCGTCACGTTTCCACTGCGCATTGCGCCGGCATCATTACTTGCCAGGATCATTTACTCACGCGTTCTCAAGGATGTCAAATAGGGAGATGAGATACACCACCAGCCGCAGGTGGAACCCCGCTTACAAACCCAGATTACATCCTAGTGGTTAGATATAGATCATACATATCACTAAGAGCAAACAGTATACAGGTTATACACATCTACATCCCATCTTGGTGGTCAAAAATAAGACGTTTTAGTATATCAACTTCTTCCCATTAGGCCAAATATATCCCTGGGAGAATCAAATAAAGGATACCCTATAAAAACACACAGAACCATCAGTTCAAAGAGATAACTCACTCCAGATGTATTCAAAAAAATACAGTTGTCGGGAACAAGAATTTTATACGACCCCTAAGATAATTCATCCTGTGGCTAATTGCCCAATAAAATTTTCTATCCTTATGAGCCTACAGGATATCAAAGATACATTAAATATGTATACACCAGGAGAGTTCAAATAAAACAGCCAAATTATAGAAGTTCATTAAGACCCTCTGGCTGTATCGTTTTAAATTCTGAAGGTCCACTTTCTTTTTCCTTACAAAGTAATTTTTTATCAAGATTTCCCTTTCTCAATGTCGAGTTTATCTTTTCCATACACAGGAACATCATGCCTGAGGAATCTCCCTCATGCTCCAACCAGATATGCCTGGCAAGAGGGGTGTCACGTCTATGTCGCACATCCCCTAAGTGTTCACCAATGCGGATTTTTAACTGTCTGGTCGTCTTACCTATATATTGTTTACCCACAACTACAATTACAGAGATAAACAACTTTTTTGGGTACAGCAATTCATAAAATCTCGAATCACATAGGTTTCCCTGTCACCGAACTCTTAAATTCCTTAGTCTGACAGATATACTTGCAAAATATACATCTTCCACATCTAAACTTCCCAACGGTTTACGTTCCAACCATGTCCCTGTTGGTTTTAGGTGATGTTATAATGGCTGTGGAATCAGCCTATCCCTAAATGATCTTCCTCTTCTGTATGTCACTTGAGGAGTTTTTGAGAGACAGTCAGCTAGATCTTTATCACAATGCAATATACCCCAATATCTCCACAATATTTTCCCATTACATCATATTTCGGTTGTCATATGGGGCCAATTATCCAAATTTTAGTTTCCTCATCCTTTGGTCCCCTGGGGTTCAATAGATGGTTCCTGTCACTCCTGAGTGCGTTCTTAAATGCAGGCTTCAGATTGCTGATGGAGGATATCCCCTTTCCAGGACCTATCCTTGAGGTCTTTTGGGCCTGTTGGTAAAAATCTTTTATTCTGGAGCAATTTCCTAGTATATGTAGGTATTGACCTTTGGGTATACCTCTTTGTTAGCTTTTCAGGGTGATATGAAATCCCCACCGCAGGAGGCTATTAGTACCGGGTCTCCTTGCGTTGATTTCAGGTTTGTTATATAAACCCAAGTCATCCCTGAAGATCATAAGATCCAGAAAAGCTATTTCCGGACATATGGAATCTCAAATGTAAATTTCAACCCAATCTCATTAGGTTCAATACCTGAATAAATTCTCTAAACGACCTTCCGTGCCCTGCCACAGCAAAAAACGTCATCTATAAATCTGCCCATAAAGAATTTTTTTGGTGAAACCCCTCCATTTCCTCTCCGAAACCCCAGGGGCCCTCCCACCAGCCCAGGAACAAATTTGCATACGTGGAAGCGCATGGGCTTCCCATGGCGGTACCCCTGAGCTGGGGTACAATCCTGGGTCCCGAAGAGGAAATAGTTATGGGTAAAAAATAAATTCCAACGTTCAAGGAACCATTTTGTTATGTTTTTCAAATTGTCTCCCCCTCATTCCAAGGGAAATATTTCACGGCATGGAGGCCCCAGTGGTGCGGAATATTTGCTATACATCCTCCACATCCACTGAGGCCAACCATACATCCTTCTCGATGTTAATCCCCCCCAACTTCTTTAGGAGGTCAGCCGTAATCTTCAGATTTAGGAAGGAAAAAGCAGTAACAAAGTCCCAGAGAAACCTTGTTCACATAAATACCAATATTCTGTGTCAAGGAGTCATAACCCGACAAAATCGGGCGACCTCTCGGGGGGACCAAAACCTTTATGCACCTTGGTTAATGCGTAAAACGTTGCAACTTTGGGGTTTTTTTTTTTGGGGGAGAAAGAAATAGCAGCCTCTTTTGGGGACAGGATCCCTTCATCTACCCATGTATAATAATAGATTCAAGTTCCCCCAAGATCTTTCCGTGGGGGTCACTTTTCAGGTTTAGCATATCCTGTTCGATCCTCCAAGATTCTTTTACACATATGCGTATACCCCAAATGGTCCATAACCACAATATTTCCCCCCTTATCTGAGGGTTTTAATATTATATCCGGATCTGATTCAACAGAAGTCAAAGCTTGAATCTCTTGTTGGGTAAGATTTTGCCTATTCTCAGATAGTGGTTTTTGTCTCGTTAAGACTAAAAGGTCTTTCATTACCTTTTTTTCAGAAACATATTATTTTCGGGGTGTCTCTTGTGGTGGAGGAAACCTGGTGCTTTTTGGTCTTAAATCAGTTTGGGGGCCAACTTCATTACCATTCGCACCCCCCTTTTTAATAACTCAGTCAATGTCCTCACTCCTGTTAGATCTTCAATAGAGATCCTAATTCCTCACAAATACGTTTATCATTATTCTTAAAAAATTTAAACCACTTAATTTTACGCACAAATAAGTTCAAATCCTTTACCCAATTAAATTCACTAAATCTAGTTGTAGGCACATATGACAAACCCTTCAATAGAACACTCAAATTGTCCTGTGTAAGAGTTTTCTGAGATAAATTAATTATTTGGTTCGCCTCTGCCTTTCTTTGGGACTTTGGGCTGTTTCATTTTTTACTTTTTCCCCTTAGGGCAAAGGGACGGACCCACCGGTTGGTCTAAAAAGGGGTTGATGATGAGAATGATGAGGAGGAAGACATACCATCCAAAGCGGGGGCCGTTGTCATATGGGGTTCTTTGTTCCTGTTTATGTTTGATGATACATATTGTCACCCCCAATTCTTCCCCTTTCCTTGATGTCTCCATTCTCTGCCTCCCGATCTAAATCCTCCTCTATTTCCCCTATAGAAACCCCCTCTATAGTACCGTCTCGTTGTATAGTTCTCAGTGTCCGAAATCTCAGATGAGGAGATATCTGTCTCCTTTATTTCGCTCTCAAACAAGTTGGAGAAAGCCTTCCCTTCCTTAAATTCCCCGAGGTCCTTAATATACTGCTTATGCTTACGTTCTTTCAAGCTACACATGTATTTCTCAACAGAATTTTTTAAAATTACTTCACGTCTCGTAAAGTCTGGGTCGGATCTTAATTTTAGTGCTTTCTCTATTTTTCTCCCTTTAGCTTTTGTTCTGTTTCTCTGGGAAAATTAAATTTTTTCTTCCTCCAAAAGTATTTTCATTAGATTCAATGATGACCCTAATAACTCCTCCTCCCACCTTTTTATCAGTTGTGGAGATCTAGACCTCGGGGATGGGCTAACCTGTGATCTCAGACCTCTCGGTACTATATTGGCCCTAATATAGTTCTCTAGGCAGTGAATTTCCCAGAAAGATTTAATATTCTCCTTGTAAGCAATGTACAACTCTTTAAATATACTTTTTAAATTAATTTTCTCGGTACTCTCTCCTAGTTCACACTCAGAAAAGATCTTTGATACATCTGCCCTCCATTTCCGAACCAGTAGGTCATTCAAAAACCTTCCCCTTAGGAAAAATCACAGAAAAAAATTCCCCCAGAATTAATAATATCTATATGGATTTGGAACAACAAACCAGTCACTGAAAAAAATCCTAAACAAATCCAAACTCTAAAATATAACTTAATATATACCCATAAAAATACGATTTCTAATCCAAAATCTATCTAAATCAATATATTTTAAAAACACACTGTCCCTATCTACTTTCCCTACCCTTATCCACAAATAGACCAAGTAATCGTCCCGATAAGGACGGCCTAGTCTTTGTAAGCTCACCCTATTAATTCACTTTGTGTCCCTATCAAACACCAGAAATATTTGCATATATAATTTTATATATATATATCTGTACAGTGTTTAAGGAAAAATCAAAATCCAAACACAGTTATCATTATTCATATAAAATCCCATATAAAGAACTCAAAGGCTCACAGTCCACTGATATGAATACTGCAATTTTTCTTTTAATCATAGGGTAAATGTCTATATCTATCGTCCGTGTAGGGAACATAAGATACATTTAGCCAGCATCAGTTCAAGATACATCAAACCTTATCCTCGACGCGTTTCCCCCCTCCATATTATAGGGTTCATCAGGAGGATCTCCTAGGTGACGTCACACTGACTCAAGATAGTAGTCTCCTTGATAAGCTGATATCTCTGTGTCCTATATCCCGTCTTAAATAAGTTACCCGCTATTTGCCGCCTCCAGGTGTACTCACCGCTCGGCGTCTTCAAAACGCTGCTGCGCATGCGTCGGCATTGGACAGCGTCATGGCAACCAGTGCCGTCCAGCCGCGCACACGTCGATTTCCCGGCGTCTTGAGATTATCTGCGCGTGGTTGGCGGAGAGTGTACCATGGGCAACCAGCACCGCTCAACCTCGCGTGCGCCGAACGCTCGCGTCACGTTTCCACTGCGCATTGCTCCGGATCATTACTTGCCAGGATATCTACGCACGCTTCTCAAGGATGTCAAATAGGGAATGAGATACACCACCAGCCGCAGGTGGAACCCGCTTACAAACCCAATTACATCTAGTGGTTAGATATAGATCATTAAAATATCACTAAGAGCAAACAGTATACAGGTTATACACATCTTACATCCCATCTTGGTGGTCAAAAAATAAGACGTTTTAGTATATCAACTTCTTCCCATTAGGCCAAATATATCCCTGGGAGAATCCAATAAAGGGATACCCTATAAAACACAGAGAACCATCATTTCAAAGAGATAAATCATTACAGATTGTATTCAAAAATATTAAAAAAAAGTTTTCGGGAACAAGAATATATACGATCCCTAAGATAATTCATCCTGTGGCTATTCTGCCCAGATACAATACATCCCCTAAGTGTTCACCAATGCGGATTTTTAACTGTCTGGTCGTCTTACCTATATATTGTTTACCACAACTACAATTACAGAGATAAACAACTTCTTGGGTACAGCAATCATAAAATCTCGAAACACATAGGTCTTCCCTGTCACCCAACTCTTAAACTCCTTAGTCTGACAGATATACTTGCAAAAAAATACATCTTCCACATCTAAACATTCCCCAACGGTTTCGTTCTAACCATGACCTGTTGGTTTTGGTGACGTATAATGGCTGTGAATCAGCCTATCCCTCAATGATCTTCCTCTTCTATATTGTCACTTGAGGAGTTTTTGAGAGACAGTCAGCTAGATCTTTATCACAATGCAATATACCCAATATCTCCGCAATATCTTTATTACATCATTATCTCGGTTGTCATATGTGCCTATTATCCTAAATTTAGTTTTTCCTCATCTCTTGGTTCGCCTCGGGTTCAAAAAGAAGGTTTCCTGTCACTCCTGAGTGCCCTTCTTAAATGCAGGCTTCAATACTGATGGAGGATATCCCCTTTCCAGGAACCTATTCTTGAGGTCATTTGCCTGTTGGTAAAAATCTCTTATTCTGGAGCAATTTATACGTATACGTAGGTATTGACCCTTTTTTGGGATACCTCTTTTTATATTAAAAGTTATATTTTAGAGTTTGGATTTGTTTAGGATTCTTTCAGTGACTGGTTTGTTGTTCCAAATCCATATAGATACTATTAGATTCTGAGGAATTTTTTCTGTGATTTTTTCTAATGGAAGGTTTTTTGAATGAGCCTACTGGTTCAGAGAAATGGATGGCAGATGTATCAAAGATCTTTTCTGAGTGTGAACTAGGAGAGAGTACCGAGAAAATTAATTTAAAAAGTATATTTAAAGAGTTGTACATTGCTTACAAGGAGAATATTAAATCTTTCTGGGAAATTCACTGCCTAGAGAACTATATTAGGGCAAATATAGTACCGAGAGGTCTGAGATCACAGGTTAGCCCATCCCCGAGGTCTAGATCTCCACAACTGATAAAAAAGTGGGAGGAGGAGTTATTAGGGTCATCATTGAATTTAATGAAAATACTTTTGGAGGAAGAAAAAATAATCTTCCAGAGAACAGAACAAAAGCTAAAGGAGACAATAGAGAAAGCAGTAAAATTAAGATCTGACCCAGACTTTACGAGACGTGAAGTAATTTTAAAAAATTCTGTTGAGAAATACACGTGTAGCTTGAAAAGAACGTAAGGGAAAAAAGCAGTATATTAAGACCTCGGGGAATTTAAGGAAGGGAAGGCTTTCTCCAAAATTGTTTGAGAGCGGGAAAAAAGGAGACAGATATCTCCTCATTTTGAGATTTCGGACACTGAGAAACTATACAACGGGGACGGTACTATAGAGGGGTTTCTATAGGGAAATAGAGGAGAATTTAGATCGGGAGGCAGAGTATGGATACATCAAGGAATGGTTAATAATTGGGGGGGACAATATGTATCATCAAACATAAACAGGAACAAAGAACCCCATATGACAACGGCCCCCGCTTTGGATGGTATGTCTTCCTCCTCATCATCCTCATCATCAATCCCTTTTTTAGACCAACCGGTGGGTCCGTCCCATGCCCTAAGGGAAAGTACAAGGAAACAGCCCCAAAATACCAAATAAAGGCAGAGGCAGAACCAAATAATTTTAAATTTTTCTCAGAAAACTCTTACACAGGAACAATTGAGTGTTCTATTGAAAGGTTTGTCATATGTGCCTACAACTAGATTTAGTGAATTTAACTGGGTAAAGGATTTGAACTTATTTGTGCGTAAAATTAAGTGGTTTAAATTTTTTTAAGAATAATGATAAACGTATTTGTGAGGAATTAGGAATCTCTATTGAAGATCTAACAGGAGTGAGGACATTGACTGAGTTATTAGAAGAGGGGTCGAAGGTTTTGAAGTTGGCCCCCAAACTGATTTAAGACCAAAAAGCACCAGGTTTCCTCCACCACAAGAGACACCAGAAATAGATATGTTTCTGAAAAGGGTAATGAAAGACCTTGAGTCTTTAACCCCTTAACGACCTAAGACGTATCCATACGTCCCCGTCGTTTGGGGGTTAACGCACCACGACGTATGGATACGTCCGAGGATCCCGCGGAACTCTAAAGCAGAGTTCGCGCGATCGGCGCGGGTAATCAGCTGTATATTACAGCTGACATCCCGCAGCGTCGGCCCCGACCCCGGATCGCTCCGGGGGAGGGGGGCGGGTTAACCCTTAATTATCGCGACGATCGGGTCGAATAATAAGGGAGACGCAGGAGGAGATCCCCTCCTCCTGCGTCTCTGTCGGCGGCAGCAGCGCACGGGATCGGGCGATCCGTGCCCGCTCCTGCCCTTGGAAGAC
>JAODAL010081304.1:0-11948 GCA_025379985.1 Phyllomedusa bahiana | reverse complement strand
AAGCATTGCAGTGCAATGTCTACACTAAGTCTTGGTGAACTTTTTCCAGTATTCTTTATAGAGCTTTCTGTGTTCGCCCGCGGGGCTCCCCCTCACTCCCCCCTGACTTTACAGCGGTAGATGCCCTTAAAATTCTCTACCTAACTACATAAAATCTTCCAATCTCTGATCAAACTAAGTTGTAAGGATCACAGCTAACAGTAGAGCTTTCTCTGTGAAGTAATAGAATAATTTCGCTGAGCTGTTTAGCCACAGGCAGAGCCACGTCCTATTCCTATGAGACCTGAAGACACTAAGGCTGAACAGGAAGGGCTGTTTCTATGTTAAAACGAGGTAATGTGATTTTTCCACCAATCGCAAGCATACACATCCCAGTCATTAACGTCGCACACACATCTCACTCTGCTCTATTCTGTAAATCTGATTTGCTGGCCGCCAAAATTTGACAGAAGCGCCGAAAATAGCGCGATCTTAATAGATGAGCACAGATTTTAACCTTAATTATCGCATGATCTAAAATTTCGATCACCATAAAAACCTTGCCGATTTCAACTTTGTCGATAAAAATCGTCAACACTATAACCTTCGCTTGTGAATTATGCTACGGGAAAATTGTAATTTTTTGGGGGTGAAAAAGACGGTCTATTTTTTTTTCACCACAGCACAAAAACAATGCTTAATTAACCCCTGATGTAAATTGCGCAAAAGAATTGACAGCCAAAATGAAGTGGTATTTGTATTATAAAAACGCTGTTTTCTTTAAATGAATACAACAAGAACTGGCTTAGATGCCCCTTGGATATTCAATTTTGCGTGAGCAGATAGCATTTAAAATGTATATCAGCGCAGTGGACGCACATTTGAATTCAGATCCAATACACCAAAAAATCAAAATAGAACATTAAGAAAGCAGTCTCTGAGACAAGCTGAGACACCCACAAAAAAACGCGTATAAAAATCAGTTCTTCAGTAACAATCAGCCGCGCAGCACCTTCCCTGATCAGTACAGTGAGAGCGTAAAGAGCTCCCAGCGTCGCGCCCGGACTTATATAGTGCGGTGATGTCACAGAACCCCCAGTCTCTGATTGGCTTCATCTCTGCACATGTCATGCAGCATGCCCTTCTTCCTCCCAGAGTGCTTTGCCCCATGTAACGCCATGTGCTTGCAGCCATTTTAAACAATCAAAAGCACACTTCGTTCAGCCCGAAGTCCCCCAAACTTCGACTTCGTTCAGAACCGAAGTTTTCCTGAAATTCTAAACGAATTCCACTTCGTTAGAATCGATTCGCCCATCTCTAATTATCGCTTTTAAATTGACTGGGCATAGTAATTGACAGTTTACAACACGTAGCAGTACAGCAACTCAAACTAAAGTACACATTTTTGATATTGACATAATGATATAACTAGAGATGGGCGAATTGATTCTAACGAAGTGAATTCGTTTAGAATTTCAGGAAAACTTCGGTTCGGGAAAGAAGTCGAACTTTGGGGTACTTCGGGGAATGAAGTGTGCTTTTGATTGATAAAATGGCTGCGAGCACATGGCGCTTTCATGGGCAAAGCACTCTGGGAGGAAGAAGGGCATAGCCTGCATGACATGTGCAGAGGTGAAGCCAATCAGAGACCGGCGGGATTTTGTGACATCACCGCACTATATAAGTCCAGGGCGCGACGCTAGGAGCTCATACCGCCTCACGTAAATGATCAGGGAAGGTGCTGCTGCGGCTGATAGCTCTTACTGAAGTATTGATTTTTATATAGCGATTTCTGTGGGGTGTCTCTGCTTGTCTCAGAGTCTGTTCTCTTAATGTTCTATTTTTTGGGGTATTGGATCTGAAATCCAGTGTGCGTCCACTGCAGCTGCATATACATTCAATATCCAAATGGGGTCTAAGCCATTTCCCGTTTATTCATTTAAAGAAACACGTTTTTTCAAAACAAATACCACTTATTTTTTCTGCCAATTCTATTTCGCAAATTTTCATCCAGGGGCCAGAAAAAACGCAAATTTTAACACCTACAAAAGCTCTATTTGTTTGCCAATTCTTGGCGCAAATTTTTCATCCAGGGGTTAAAATTTAAACGTTGTTTTTCTGGTTCTGACAAAAATAACCCTTTTCAACGCCAAAAAAATAAATTTTTCCCCGTACCTAAATTTACAACAAAGGGTTTAATTTCAATTTATCCTTGTTGTGTGGCATAGAAAAAAGCAATTGTAACACCTACAAAGCTACTATTTGTGGCTCAATTTTTGGCGCAATTTTACATCCAGGGTTAATTAAGCTTTGTTTTGCTGGTGTCGAAAAAAAAAAACCCGGTCTTTTTAAAAGGGCCAAAATATATACATTTTTCCGGGTAGCCAAATTCACAAAGAAAAGGGTTTTAATTACAACTGTATCTTTTGGGTTTGTGGGGTGGGAAAACACGCAATTAAAAACCTAAAAAGCCCCTAGTTTGTGGGGCTAAATTTTTTGGGCGAAATTTTCATCCGGGGGGGTTAATTAAGCGTTGTTTTGCGGGTGTGTTTGACAAAAAAAAACCGTTTTTTTCCCAACGCCAAAAAAAATTTTACATTTTTTCCTGTAGCCTAATTCCCAAGCAAAAGGTTTTTTTAATTACACTGTATCTCTTGTTGTGGGGCCCTAAAAACCCGAAATTTGGTAACACCACAAAGCTCCCTTTTTTTGTGGGCTAAATTTCTTTGGCGCTTTTTACATCCGGGGGTTAAAATTAACGTTGTTTTGCTGGTTCTACAACAAAAAACCCCCCTTTTTAAAACGCCAAAAAAAATATACATTTTTCCTGAAAGCCAAAATTCCCACAAGAAAAAGGTTAATTCCCAACCCCAATCTTTTGGGTTGTGTGGCGAGCAAACACGAAATTGTAACCCCTACAAAGCAACTAGTTTGTCGGCTCAATTCTTGGGGGCAATTTCACCCGGGGGGAAAAATTTAAGCGTTTTTTTTGCTGGTGTGCTGACAAAAAAAAACGTCTTTTTCAACCCCAAAAAATATATCCCTTTTTCCCCTTTTACCAAATTTCATGTCCAAAGGGTTAATTAGCCTTTTTTGTGTTTTTTACTTTTTGTAAAACCCACAGTTTTTTTAAAACGACCCATACAAAAAAAAATTTTTTCGGGGCCAAATTTTGGGGAGCGCAATTTTTATCCAAGGGTTTCCCAAACCTTTTTTAAATTGGGTTCATTTGGAGTCAAAACATGGTGTATTTTTATCATAAAACAGATATCATCATCAAACTGTCTGAAATCTTTTTTAGAACAAACATATTCAAAAACAGAGAGGGGGCGGGGCCCTGCCCCTTGCGAGTGGAAAGGGGCACAAACCCCTTCCTGGAACGGGGCCCAGGTCGAAAGCACACCCAAGGGGACTCGCACAGGGGTCACTCGGTTTGATCCCACAACGGGCCGCTGTCATCTAGGGCCGTGTGTTTTTTCAGAAAACCCAAGGGTTTTTTTGATTTTTGACAGGGTCATCCTCTTCCCCCCAATTTACATCTGCAACCCCAGCCAAGAGCCCGGTGGAAACCTCAGAAAAACCCCTTTTATTTGGGCAGGCCCCCCGGGGGAGGGGGCAGCGGCCCTCACCGGGCCCCAGCCCCCTCTGCCCCATCCGGTTTCCCCTTCAAAAAGGGACCAGAGATCTACTATTTTGGTCGGGGGCTCAGCGCCCTTTATAGCAAAGGGAAGGGGAAAAAATTTTTAAAGGGGGGCAGTCAGCGGGCATTGGAAAGCGAAAGAAAGGGGGCCCAAATTTACCCCTCTTTTGCATTAGGGGGGGCAAAGATAGATGGGGGAGAGGGGGCATGGGATTTCTTTTTAAAGAGGTCAGCCCCCAATCCCAAAGACCGGTGATGAGGACAGCAGTGACGTTGAAACACAAATAGATAAAAAGAAACCCCCGACCGCATTTGGGGACCCGGGTGGAAAGGAAACCCCTTAAACATGGGGCGGGAGAAGAGGGCTCAGCTTGCCGTAGGCAGAAAGCGCACCAAAAGCAAAAGGGGGGGGTCAGTGGCCTTTGAGTCAGCAGGATAGCACATTTTTGGGGCCCGGGAGCCAAGCGGCCCGGGGGGTTTAATAAACCCGCTTCGCAGGTCCAAGAAAGTAGCGGCACAGGGGCCCCGCGAGGCAGCGGCGGCCCGTAGTCACTTTGCAAAGGGCCCGGGGGAGCCGAATAGGGGAAAAATGTAAATCTGTGGGCAGAAAGTGAAGCGTGGGCCCGGGAGCAAAAAATTGGGAAACCCCGGCCCTGGGGTCAACACATGCAGCATCACCATCCGGTGGCCTGGGAAAACGGGCTCAATTTTTGGTGGTCCCCTCCTGCCGCCGCCCGCAACAGCAGCCACAAACGGCCCCGTGGCCCATGCCATTGCAGCCCGTTTAAGGCTCCACCCCCCTCTGGGAGAAGGGATTGGGTTTTCCCTTTTACAAACATCCCCGGGCCAATGCTTTCCGCTCCCCGCTACTCATGGCTCCAGCAGGCGTTTTAGTGAGGCAATTGCAAAGAGACAACAGTATGCGTCCAACCATCCCCAAGGTGGGGAGCAGCTGACCCCTGCTCCTGCCAATTGTTGGTAATTTGGGGAGTCCCCCTTTCCAAATGGTGGACTCTGCACCAAATTTTGAAAAAAATAATGGCTTTTGCCGACCCCAGATGGGGAAAATTCCAAGCCCGTAAATTTTTTTTTCCAAAAAGGGGGTACCGCCCCTTCATAAAAATTAAACCCAAAGGGGGGCCATCCCCTTAAAATTATCGGTTTGTTCCAAGGTGCACGGCCCGCGCGGACGTCGGAAACTGTTTTAAAAAACGGTCCAGGGGGCCCTTCAAGCCTTTTTAAAGGCCCACGGTTTAATGTCTTCCTGCCCAGCCACACCCCCAACAACTTTGGGGACAAGAAAGCCCGGGGTTTCTTCCCCCACGTTGTCCAAAAATGCTGCACCTCGCCAATTTCCGCCTCCCCCCTCCACCATCACCACCAACTCACCCCACAAGATTCCCGCTCCCCAAAACCACAAGTTTTAGGGCACGCGGTGCCCCGCAGGGTTTTACACCCGGGTTGGGGGGCCCCCCCGGCCCAACGAAGTCACACAGGGGGGAACGGGTTTCCCCGTCTTTTTGGGAGCAAGAAATTGATGTGTGGCTTTTCCCGCGGGCCCAAAAAGAAATCGGAACCATGGGGACGGACAATGGGGGGAACATGTGTCCCCCGGGGGCACCCAGGGGGATGGTCCCCTGCGCCCTGCAAAGGCCCCATGGGTTTTCCAAAACCTTTTGGGTTTTGAAAAGGTTTTCCCGAAGTCTTCCACCGATCTTTAAAACAAATTTTGGGAAAAAGGGGGGAAACTGGTTTCCTGGGAAATTTATCCCCTTCCGTACAAAAAGCCAGGAAAAACCCTCCTCCCAGTTGCCCGAGGCAGGGCCGGGCCCCCCCCAACACACTCAAAATTTGATGTTTTTCCCCCCGCGGAATTTTCCCCCCTGCAAAATGTTTTGGGCCACTTATAACAGAGAAAGGCCATTCAAAGATTTTTCTTGGGGTGAAAACCCCGGGAGACAGAATTTCTCCCCCCGTGGGAAAATTTGATGTCAGCCATGGGGAACTCATGCGTGAAAAACCTTCCGTTTGTTGGGGGCCTTTTGAAAGGGGGGCCACGGGAAATTTTTCAGTCGCCAAAGGGCTAAAGGGGGTAATAACGGCTTCCACGCTTTAATTTTCCTGGAACAAAAGTGAAAAATCTGTCTGGGCAGGGGCGGAGACGTGGCCCACTACATCTCGTGGGCCCCATGGTCCGGGGGGGACCGAAATGGAGGGGGGGAAAATTGGAGCAGGGAAGCATTGTCTGGTGAAATGAGTGGGGTTTTTTTAACCCCGGTTTTACAAGAGAGGGGGAGCAGGGGAGCTGGAGGAGGGGGGATGGAGAGAGGAAGAAAGAGGGAGATGACCCCCAAAACACCCCTGGCGGGATACAGTGGAAAAAGGGGGCAGGGAACCCCCGGGGTCCTTGTGCAATGGCCCCGCAGGGCTTATTTGCCTGGCTAGTGACAGCCAATATTTACATCCGGGAAAAGGGATGACTTCTGGGTCTCCACCCTTTTAAAATTTGGGCCCCGCTTTCCGGTCCAAAATGGGAGCCTTTTTCCCACTATTAGAGGGAGGAAAAAACTCCCAAAAACTATAGGGAAATCCCCGTAATCAGTTGGCCGGGGCCTTTTTGCGGCATCGTCCCTCCTTCTGACCCGTCTGACCGGGGGGGTTTTCCCCCGCCTCACGTTTCTTTTGCCGCGGCTGCTTGGGGGAAGGTGGGGGGGAAAGGGGGGCAGTTTCCAGTCCATCAGTATTAAACCCAAGGGCTGGGGTCACTGATGAGCAGCTTCCTTCCCCCCGCCTAGTGAGGGGGGGCAGTCGCCAAGCAGCAGCAGGACCTGGGGCATCCCTTAACCAACAGGGTTTTGGCCCACTTGGGCAGCACTCGGCCCCCCTCAGTTTTTGAAATCCCCTGGACTTACGGGCCCGGGCCCAAAATGGAATTTTGGGCGCAACTTGCCCATTTGGGAGTGAGAACTTTCCCCGCCCCGGGGCCCGTAAAGGGGATCAGAAACGGGTGTGCGGCGGGGGCCCCCCCCGTTAGCCCAAAGGGGAAAACCGCTTGTCCCCTTTGGGGAAAAGTGGGAAAACTGACCTTTTCAAGGGAATCAGGGGTGGGGTCGGCCCCCTATTTCCACACACCAATGACTTAAAAGGGGTTTATCTGGGTTTTTAAACTACCGCCTCAGCCAATATTTTTGATGGGCCCCCACCCCCTGATGCCACACCTCTCTGCCATTTTCTCCATATTCCCACCCCCCAAACTTTTCCATTACCCGGTATTGCCATCCACCTCAACAAATCTTCCCTTGTGCCACCCTATACCCCATGCTGCTGCGCTGTTGCCCGTTGCGGGGACATCCAACTCTGTCATTTTACCACTCTCTGACCTCATGTGGTTTCTCCCGCCGCCGGGGAAAACAAATCTCTGTTTATTGTGCCCCTCTGTACCCCTACTCCTTTTTTTTTCCACCTCCAGAATTTTTTCATTTGGCCACTTTTTGACCTCTGCCCGCGCTGTGGGGTCTGCCCCTGACCCCCCCCAATGTGTCATTGTGCCACTGCCTGAAACCCCATGCGGCTGCCTCCGGACCCTCCGCTCTCAACATTGTGCCATTTTGTGGCTTCCCCCTGTTTTGCCAAACCCCCAAATGGGCATTGTGCCACGGGGCCCCGAACCTCATACTGCTGCGGGTTTTTGACCCCCACTCCAGTCCAAATTTTGCCACTCTGTGGCCAGTCCGTTTTGCCACCTCCAGAATGTCATTTTGGGCCCCGGGCCCAAACCCCATAAATGCTGCTGTTTGACCCCCCCCTCAGTCATTGGGGCCACTCTGTGGCAAGTCCTGTTTTTTTCCACCTCCAGAATGTCTTGTGCCACTGCCTAATCTCATCTTCGCCGCGTGACCTCCGCTCTAAGTCCCTTGTGCCATTTTGGTGGGGGACTCCTGTTTTTCCCAAACCCCCAGAATGTCATTGTGGGCCCCTTCCTGACCTCATGCTGCTGTTGTTGTGACCTCTACACTGTGTGATTGTGCCACTTGTGGCCAAAACCGTTTTGCCCCCCCAGAATGTCATTGTGCCACTGTTGCCCTCATGTGCTGCGTGGCTGCTGCCGTGTCCTCCACACTGTGTCATTGTCCCACTTTCTGACCTCATGCTGCTGCTGTGGCTGCTGCCGTGTCCTCCACCACTGTGTTCATTGTGCCACTGCCTGACCTCATGCTGCTGCCGCCGTGACCTCCGCTTTCAGTCATTGTGCATTCTGTGGCTCCTCCTGTTTTGGCCACCTCCAGAATGTCATTGTGCCACTGCCTGACCTCATGCTGCTGCGCCGGACCTCCGCTCTCATCATTGTGCCATTCTGTGGCTTCCTCCTGTTTTGCCACCTTAGAATGTCATTGTGCCACTGCCTGACCTCATGCTGCTGTGGCTGCCGCCGTCACCTCCCCCACTCTGTACTAATTTGCCACTGAGCTCTCAGCTTTTTTCCAGCTTTCGCTGGCATGACTTTATCAGGCTACATTCCGCTTGAGTTTTTTGGTCAGTTTTGCCCTCTTAAGTGCCCAGGGAATTTTATAGTGAAGCGATTCTAAGAGCGGCGGCAGTCATCTGCGTGTCATACTAAAACACAACATTGTATGAAGACCAAACCAAGCTCCCTCTGCATATTTAAGCATGGCACAACGTCTAACCCCCGCGGGGCTCTGTGCAGCCTGGAAATAGCTTTTTTTTTAACGCGATTCATCCCAAGAATTCGACCGAATTTATTTTTGTGGGGAAAATTCGCGAAGGACCGAAATCAATTTTTGAGAAATTTGCCCATCTCTAGATATAACCAATAAATCTGTTAGGTTATTTAACCCTTACGATTAACGGTGTAAAAAAAGGTGTTAGAATTGTGATTTTTGTTCATCACCCTGCACATACAATGGCATAAAAAGCGATCAAAAGGTCATAAAAATGCCATAGTGGTACCAATAAAAATGTCAGTTTGTCCCACACAAAAAGACCCTATATTCGGAAAAATAAAAAAGTTATGGCAAACAGAAGATTGTGAGGCATAAATGTTGTTTTACACAACAAAAAAACTTTTTTTTAAGGTGCTACAACATAAAGAAACTATATAAATTGGGCATTACCGTAATTGTATCGACCCATGTGATAAAACTAACATGTCATTTATACTACGCGATGAGCGTTGTTAAAAATAAAAACAATACAAGGATTGCAGAATTTTTTTTTTATCTTACCTCTCAAAAACCTTGATAAAAAGTGACCAAAGGGTTATATGAAACCCAAAATGGTACCAATGAAAATGTCAACCCATCCCCACAAAAATCAAGTCCTTAAATAGCTCCATGTACAGAAAAATAAAAAAAAAGTTTTGGCTATCAGACTATGGCGAAGCAAAAACACAATTTATTAAAAATGTATTTCTATTGTTGAAAATTAGTAGATCATAAAAAAACTATATAATATTGATGTATTTTTAATTGCACTGACCCTCATAGTAAAGATATTATGTCATTCATACCATACTGTGAATGCTGTAAAATTTAAGCCAAAAAAAAAACAAACAATGGCATAATTGCGGTTTTTATTTTTCTCCATTTTCATGGTCCAATGCTAAAAAAAACTCTGTGGAACGTGTGTGGGCCCAAAATTCTCAAAATGCTCCTCGATTAATTGCCTGAGGTATGTTGAATACAAAATGGGATGACTTCAAGGTTTTACCTGTTCTGGGATTTTTGAGGCTTTGCAAGTGAGACATTGTACCCTCCAAAATCTGTGCGCCAAAAGCCAAAATACCCCCCCCCTTGTTTCCCCTCCCCATGTCCCCAAAACACGTTTATATACCAAAAAAAAGAAATACTTTTGGGGTTTCTTTTTTCCGGGATTCCTTGTAAAAAAAAAACTTTTTTAAATAAAACGAGATTTTGGAAAAAAATTTTATTAATTTTTTTCAGCTTTAAAACCCGAAAAATTAGTTTGTTAAGTTTCAGCATCTTAGGGTATCTGCAAGCTAGAAATGGTGCCTAAAAATATCAAAATCAAAATGAGACCACAAAGGTGCTCCTCCTATGTTGAGGATTGTTGTTGAGTCAAATGTTTTTACTAGGTTAAAATAGGGATACTAAAAAAGCAGCAGAACCAGGAGAGTCAATATTGAGTTGTTTCACTATTATCATCTACTGTGTTCCACTGAATAATGGATATGATTGAAAATCTTAAAAAAAAGCGACATTTTGAAATTTCCCCTTCACCTTGCTTTAACTTTTGTGAAACACCTAGAGGGTTAATAAACTTTTTGAATGCTGATTTGAATGCTTAAGGGTGCTTTTTAAATACACAATTCTTTCATGGGTTATCTAACATCAGAACCCAAAAGCTTTTTTGAAAGGGACCGATTCCTAAAAATATCTATGTTGCAAACTTTCTTGAAAATGTGAAAAATTACTACAAAATTTTTAAGTTCCCTAATGTAAAAAATAAAAACATTTAAAGAATGATGCCAACATAAAGCAATCTATTAAAACCTATTATAAACAAATTTGTTGGTATAACTATCGTTTTACACCAACATTTTTGAACTTTAAAAATGGAAAATTGTCCAGTTTTAAAGGGATATTTTAATATTTTCCCAAATAAACAAGAATTGATTATTAAACAAAAATGATTTTTAATTTTAAAGCCAATTGTGACATTATAATTCGCATGCGCTAACCCCCATTTCTGATGAATAAAAGGGATTTTTATAATGACATATGAATAAAAAGTGTTTATGCCCCAAAACATTTTGGTTTTAAAGTGCATTAAACTTTGGCACGTTCTAGTTGCATTAAAATGTGTAATGCTATATGTAGAACAGTATGCCAGCAGATTTTTGGGTGCAATAATGAAAAAAAACAGGGCAGAAAATTTTTAAAGAGTCGCCCAGGGTTCCTGAGAAAACAGTCTCTAAATCACATGGACAGGTAGAAGTATCAAAAAGTTATTCCTGCATAAAGTGACACATGTCAGGAAGGTCAAAACTGGCTGTGGTGGTAAAGGGTTAAAGAAAGAAAAACTCACAATGGTCCCTTAAATAACTGGAAACTGAGACAAGTAATAATTTAAATTTACCGAAAATCAACTAGTGAAAATCAGACTTTACTTTTGAATTGTGGTTCAATTGAAAAACAAAAAAATAAAAACTAATGAAACTGACCCGGACAATAATGATGGTACCTCAAGAAAACTTTTGTCCACATGTATAATATTATTATTTGTCATCACTTTGTATGACATTTTTGTTCTTTATTCCCAAAAACAATAAGACCTTAAATCTATCACCTACTTTAGTCAGAACAGTATTATAGAATTACCAGTCATATTTGATAAATGCATGCAATAATATTAATGTAATTTAATCCCAGCTGTATAATCCTAGTTTATGCCTGCACATTCCACTTCTTAACATACACATACAGTAGCCTATTTTTGCAGAGCCATAACTCTAGGTCACACAGCAAAATTGCTCCCCGACAAAAAATAAGAAGCCCTTTTTTTAAAAAGTAAAAGACCTTAAAATAAAGTAATGCCCCCAGATTAAAGAGAAAACCCCTTAGATTAGTACTTCTGCTAAATTTAAACATGAAAAAGCTGTCAGTCTGTATATTCATTTTCATAAAAAAAAAATTTAAAAGTTGAACAGAGAACAGTTGTCATAGGGAAAGCTGAACCTAAATGACCTTTTTTTACAGGAGGTTTTCCCCGCGGACTGTTTTAGAAAATTTTTGAAAACTTTATAACATATATAAATTTTATTAAAAAAATAATAATTTTTTATATATTCATAAAAAACTTTTAAATTCACTACATAGATCTGCATCATTACAAATTTTTTAGTCATTTTTTGTTTTTAAGTTTTTGCATTTATTTCAAAATATTCTGATTATACTGCACAGGCACTGCGCATTGTATTGATTTTAGACATTTGAATAGAATATGTTGGCTTTATATTTAATTAAATTTTTATTTTTTTAAATCCCATGAAATTACAAAGCCAAATCCTTTCCCGCCCGGTTTTTTTTCTAAGACACATGAAAATGGATTTACACTTGTGTTTTAATGTAGAGAAAATGTCTTAAATCTTTTTATAAAACCCAAAAATTTTATTTCTCAATCTTTCCAATCCATTGATACTACATGTTTTGCCATACATTTGAATGGCTGGCAAGTCAAACAACATTTTCTGCAGTGGCATTTAAAGCAGTATGCATAGTAAGTTAGTATGATAAGGACACTTATGACAATGTTATCTTGGCACTCTGTGGCATTGTTATGTGAGGAGGCT
>JAODAL010081303.1:0-11949 GCA_025379985.1 Phyllomedusa bahiana | reverse complement strand
AATTTTGGGAAAGAGGGGTTGTGTGAGGAGGTCACAAGGGAGAGCAGGAAAAAGGGGCCCGGGTGGGGAGGGGGTTGCGTGAGGGGAGGAAATTGGAGTTTTAGAGCAGAAAATTTTGGGGAGGGGAAGGTTTGGAGGTTTGAGGTCATGGTTAGAACTTAAAAATTTAATGCTTTGGGCAATGGGTAGCCAGTAAAGGGATCGGCAGGGGGGAGCGGCAGGGGCAGCGGGAGAGGGGTTTGGGTTAAGAGGGGGCAGCAGATTTTGGGTTGGTTTGGAAGGGGGCAAGAGTTTTAGATGGGGGGCCACAGAGAAGGATGTTCCCGGGGTAGTCGAGGGGGGATGCAAGGGGGGAAAAAGCTTTTTTTGTGGTGACGGGGTTTAAAAGGAATTGTAGGGGACCCAGCACTGAAGATTTCTTTGTTCCAAAATTTTGCTGTATTCTGTCACATGTTTCAGTGCGAAAAAAAATCAAAAATATTGCAGTCTAATATTCTCAGGCACCCTCTGTTTGGTTCCTTTTTCCCCCCCCCTTTTTTATAACATGAAAATTGCTTTGGGGGAAAGGGGAAAAGGAATATTTTCCCCCGCCGGCCCCCTCGCCCCTTCCCCAAAGGTTTTTCCCGGGGCTTGGTTTTCGGGTTTTTTCCTGTTTCCCCCTGGGGGGGCGACCCCAAGATTTTGGGTGTTGCCGGGCCATGGTTTTGGCCCGCCCCCTAAATCCCTGAAAACCCCCTACCAATTTGGTTTACCGGAATCTATTTCGGAGGGTTAAGCCCATAAAAATTTTTTTTATCGGGAAAATTTAAGCTTAAATTTTTTTTTTTTCCCAAAAATTTCCCCCACTTTCCAGCGTAAGCGGCCCGGAAAGAATTTGGTCTTTTAACCATAGGGGGATCGGGGTTTAAAATTTTTTTAAAAATTGGGGGAAAAACCCCCCGGAATTTTAAATAAAATCTTTCAAAAGAAAAACTATTTCCCCGCATCTCAAGTTACCAGAGTCTGCCCACATACTCAGGGGATGTTTTTTTATTATCAAAGCTGCCCTATTACATCATATTTAAGTAAAGTCATTTTTCATGATCACATTTTATTGTATTCTGGTTGCACCCAAGGGGACAAGGGTTTCAATTGTTTTTTTGCTGCAAAAAAATGCAACTCCGTTGTTTCAAAACCCGGGCATTGGTCGTCTATTTAAAATTTGGGGGTTTTGATAGGGAAAAACGAAAAATTTTTTTGGGTACTCAGGCCCCGGGGAAATTTTTCCCACCTTTTTTAAACCTCGTGCCATATACCTTTTACCCTCCCTTTGGGCCACCCCGGGGTTTCCCGAGAATGCCAAGGAAGGGAAAAAAAAGGTGTCCGAAAAGGTTAGAGCTTTTGGGCCATAAAAAGTACCGGGGGTCCCCCTGTTACCCGCGTATAGTGAAAGAAAAATTTTTTTTTTTTAAAAAGTGACAGGCACCTTTTTTTTTTTTTCTTCCTTTCTTGGGGGGAAACGTACACCCAAAACCCCTTCACAATGTCAAAAGCAATTTCCCATAAATTGCGGGGTCCTAGTAGCCCTTCTATTTCATCTGTTAATGTTGCTGCACCCCCAATTTTGCTATTGACAAGTTCCTGCCCCTTTTACAGTTGTATGGGAGTCCCCATTCTTTATTGGAATTTAGTTTTCCCAAAGCTATGGGGGAGAACCACACCATAGCTGACTTCAGGGAAAAATTACACGCAGGGCTCAAAACTTGTCTCGTTTTCCCCCTGCTAAAGCAGGTACAGCTATTTCTTGGGCCATCTCGAAGGGTCCCGTAGGGGAAAAATTTTCGTTCGGGCCCCAATACTGAAAAAAACCATGTAAAACAAACCCTTTGGGATCCCCTGAGAAAAAAATTTGGGTACAGTCCCCAACCCGGGAAATCCCCCTTAAGTTCTACAAACAGACGACAGAAAGCAGGTGGGGATTTGGGGGGAAATTATGTTTTTAGTACTTCAATCCGCCTTACGGGGCCCCTAAAAAGGGTTTGACCCAAATTGACCCTTCAGTGCTGGAGAAAAATTACTGATTTCTTTGAAGGAGTGGACTCTAAGGGGCACAAAGTAAAAACAAAGCATGTTATCCGCACAAAATTTCCCATTATGCCATTTCTAGATTTTAAAAGGCTCTAGCATTGCGGGTAATGGGACTGACTCTTTTGTACAAGCTACATTCCTTTTCATATTCCCCGGGACCGGGGGTGGTGGAACCCCTAGTATTGCCCCATTTTACGTTTTTTTTTCCCGGGTAAACTGCCCAAAAGAAAGACAGCCCACTCCCAACCTGCTACCATACTGTCAAAAATTTGTTACCCTTCCCCAAGTTGTTGACTCACTCAAAAAAGTTCTAAAAGAGTTAAAAGGGCACTCTACGCCTCCTCAATGAGTCATTGAAAAGCAAAAAACCTGTAACTCCGAGCCTGGTCAGGGCCCGCCCAAAAAACCCTGTTTGGCCCCCCCCCAAAGATTTGCTTCACGAAAAAGCCCTTCTGTAGTATTTGTAGACGTCTGGCACCCCCGCTTTCGTGTTTCCCAGTTAAACGGGCTCCCCTGAGTCCAAAAGGGCCGTAAATCGGGGGGGTTTAAAACCCCAACGGGCCCAGAAAAAACCCAAAATGGTTCTCAAGGTTCCTCTCGCCTTGTCCGCATGAAACCATCTGGAAGAAAATGGTTTACCTTTTAAAACCCCCTTGTGGATAAGGCTCTAAAGGTTACTACTTTGCCCCGACAAAAAATTTTTTGAAAAAACTTGGGGTCCTGATGTGTTATTTTCCGGTTTGGGAAATTTCCAAAAATTGAAATTGTTTGCGGGAAAGGCCCAAACCCATCGAACAATGGGGCTAGGGGGAGCCTATGTAGGGCATTGGTGCCCGTACAATTGCATAGAAAGGGTGTGATAGTTACAGAGGTTCAGGGAGATAGCACTCCCGGTATTTTTAAAGGTTTATGAAATATCATGCGTTGTTTTACTAAAGTTTTACATGCTTTCAGGCTTCCTTGCCCAAGGCTTCCCCCCACTATAAAAAAAACAGTACAAAAGGGAAAATCAAAGCGCTCGTAGTAAACAGAGATTTTTTAAATTGTGGGGAAGGGTTTTCCCGTGTCCGCACTAGAACCCCGTTCAATTGTTTTACCGCCAACAGTAAAAAACCCTTATTGGTTTCCCGGAGTTCTCCGGGGACTAGACAATGCCGACTACGAAGCTCTGCTTGACTCCATTAAAAATTGATGATCAAACCTCTTGTCAAAACAGATAGGAGCATCAAAAATGTCTCGAATGGTAGGTTCCCTTACCCCTTGAAAACCTCAGGGGACCCCCCCAAACGAGCTTCACAGTTTACCACTGCGCGATGTCTACCAGCTCGATCCGGGGATTTTCTTGAGGAAGAAAACTATCGTTCCCCAAAAAGGTTTTTAGAGTTTCCCTGAAAAGACCCCGACAAACACTCCTCTTCTGGTGGGATGAACTCAGCTTTGGGAGATTCTAATACCCCCGTCGAGCAAGGTCAATGGATTCCAAATTAGCAAAGAGAAAACCTTTGAAGCATTCAGAAAAATTTTTTTGGGTTTTTGAAAAAACCCAAACCCTCTTTTCAGCAAAAGAAAAACCCTGGGGGATAATCCCCCCAAAAAAGGGAGAAACCCCGGCCTTTTTCCCCCTGCCAGCTTTCAGGGTAAGGGAAAAAACTCATTAGGAATAAGGAAAACCAAGGTGATACAAAAAGGGCCAAAGTCCAGGGGGCCGCCCCATAGCCCTTTTTTAAAAAAGAAGGATGGGAACTTTACGCTTTTGCGTTGTTTACGGGAAAATTAAACGGCATCACAAAAACCAAAGACCCCTACCCCTTCCAGTATCGAGGAATCTATCGCGCTCTGGGAAACCGCTCCCTACTTCTCGACATAGACCTCAAAAGGGTGGATATTTGGAAAAGTAACAATGGCCCCTAGGACAGAGAAAAATCCCATTTACAACCCCGATGGGCTTACGAGTTCCCCAAGCATGCCTTTTGGGGGTGTATCGCCCCTGTCCCTTTCCCAAAGGCCTTGATGGAACGTTGCCTCGGTAATTTTAAATTTAAAAAAGTGCCCGGGCTCTATCTGGACTTTGTGATTTTCTATTCCCGAACCTACAAAAGGGGACCACATAAAGAAATTTGGGCCCGAAGTGTTCCGGGCCCTAAAAAAGACCATGGCCTCAAGATCAAACCATCTAAGTGCCACCTATTTCAAGCCACGAGTAAACTATTTTTGGGACATGTCTTTAGGGGTTTGAAGGAATACAGCCCCGGACCCGAAAAAGTTCAGCTGGGGAAAAAATTTGGGAAAACCCCAAAAAACGTTAAGGAAGTAAGAAGTTTTTTTGGGGATTTGCCGGCTATTACCGCGTTTTTAATACCACATTTTTCCCAAAATTTGGGGAAACCATTTAAAAGAACTACTTCGGGTTGCCCCGGGGAGAGCACTATAAACCGAAAAACTTTTTTTGAGTGGTTGACCGTCAAGAAACACGTTCCAAACCAAAAAAATTTGCTGACATCGCCCCCAATTTTGGGGCCAAACCCTGTTTTTTAACCATCCATTTCTTCTTTTCACGGATGCAAGTTTTTTGGGCCCTAGGGACCCATTTCCTCCCCGAAAGGGTTCAAGCCCAACCCGAGAAAGGGTTTTTGCCTCCCCCAGCGAAGCCTGGGGGGGAAAGGGGAAAAGGGAATAAACCACAAATTTAGCTGTTCAAGTTTGAACTACTAGCACTCGTGGGGGCCCGTCCCCGGGAAAAGTTTAGAGTTTTTCTAAAGGCTAAAACCGTTCCCGTTTACACGGCCCCAAACAAAAAAAACCAAAAAAACCAAAAACCCAAACCGGAAAACCCCGGCTTTGGGATTTTGGTTAGCAAGTTGGGCGTCCAGACTGGCCAGTTTTAAACTTCGAGTCAAAAATTACCGAAGGGGCAAAGACAAAAGTAAAAGGGCTGACACGTTTTTCCCGCACCTTAAAGGTGGGGAACCCAAACAGGGAAAAAGGACGGGGAAGACGTTGGAAATGCCCCCTTTTATAGAAAATTCGCTACGCAGAACAATCTCACTGCGCCTAAACCTGATAGAGAGCCTAAATTTTAAGTCAAAATCCCTAACAAGGGGTTTAAACCCGAATTTGGGAAACTATCAAGATGGGGTCCAGAGTTCTGGGAAAACTACGGGTACCTCTCTATGGTAGAAAACCCCTGAAAGGTTTTAGGAAAAAACCAAACCCCGACGGGGGAACTACCCACGTCTCTGGGGGACAAAAAGGGAAAAAATCTTCTTAACAAAGGGCCCAATCGGAGAAACTCTCTGGATTTTCCCGTTTCAGGGAGAGACGCCACCAGATTTTTTATCCAAGACGTGATGCTAGATAGTACTCGGGGCGCCTACCCTGGGCCAGTCGGCAAATTCGGGGTTTACAAAAACCCAAGAACCATCGCGAGATTCTATTTTGGGTCGGCCAAAGAGAAACCCACATTGAAATGGTGTAATGAGTGCCCCGCCTTTCAAATATCAAAGCCCGGGGGAAAAAGGGAAACAAAGAGCACCTTTTTCACCCCATTACGTCTCGAAGGCCAAAACCCAAAAAGTTGCCCTAGACCCTGTGAAATTGGGTCCAAAAAGGGTTTTGGGGAAAAATATGCCCTTTTCGAAAGGTCGACCCCTACTCCCAGTGGGGAGTTGTTGTTCCTGTCAAGAGATTAAATGCCCCGTTTTACGCCCTTTTCTTCTACAGGGAGTTTGTGAAGGGCCCCATGGGGTGCCCAGAGTCCTTTTAACAGACCGGGGGCCAGCATTTGAATCCCGCTCTTCCCCCAACTTTGTTCCTACCATGAAAGTTTAAAAAACTTCGACTCAAACATACCACCCTCAAGGGAACGGCCTATGCGGAAAATCAAAACCCAAATGTTTATAACATGTTGAGGAAAAAGCTTCTATCTCTAAGAAGATGAAGGCCCCAGTTGCCCAGACGAGATGGTTGGATCTTTCAATAACACCAATCACTGTTAACTGGCTATTCACCCCTTCTTTTCTTTATGTTGGGACATCAAGGTCAACTCCCACAAGACCGTGCTTTAGGGTACAAGTTCCCGACCCCCATAAACCCTCTGCCTAATACAGAAAATTTGGGAAAAAAGAAACCAAAAGGAGGTTTCCAAAAATGCCGAGAAATTTTTGACAGAAGGTTTAAAAAAAGCTGCAGAAGACAAGAAGGGGTCATACAACCAAAGAGCGAATGCACCCACTAGGAAATGGGGGAACAAGGTTTGGCTCAAGAAAAAGTCCCCCGCTCAGACAAGTTGGAATGTCTATGGGAACCCGAACCGTAAACAGTGACTTCCCCTACCTTACCCCGAATCTGTGTGTATGAAGTCAGAAGCCCGGTATGGCACCTCAGACTGTAAACCCTAAAAAAGGTTTAAAAATTATGTTTTTTCCGAGAAGATACCCCAAAATTTCACGGGACCCTTTCCCCACCCGTTCAAGTATAACCAGCCCGTACCGTTTTTCTGCCAAAAGAACCCCCCTTTGAGGGGCACCTTGAGAGTTTTTAACCCGTTTTCCTTTTACCCGCAGGCTACCAAGTAGACTTTTGCCTGTGCCAGTTGGACCCTTTTAAAGCTGCTTCCCTTTCTGCCCCTCCAGCGGAAGTTCCCCAATTTTGTTCCAGTTCAAGCGCTGGGGAAGAGGCACACCCTCAGAAGATTGAGGCCCCAACCAAAAAACCCCAGGTAAGTAAAAAGAGTTTAAAAAGCTGTACCCGTATGCTTTTATAATTACGCTTTGGGAATATGTTTGCCATATATATTTATTGCTGTTTTTTTTGATTGCCCTTTTTTTTTGTTTGTTAGGGTAACCCATTTCCATGTAAAAGTTTAAAACCCCACACCTGGTCTCAGACCCAGCACCTTAGTCACTATACCCCGCCTATGGACTGAGAGGGGCATTGGGCCTTTTTTTTTCCCGGGGCCCGGGCCCCAGAGCTTGTGTTTGGGCGATGGTTCTAATTGCCCCCAGAGGAAAAAATCTTGCTACCAAAAGGGATAACCCCGTTATCAAAGTGTTCTTAAAAATGGTTATTTGCACTTTTAAATTTTTTTAACCCCCGTGTTGTGTTTTTATGTCTTTTAGACTAAGTCATGTTGTTTGACAGTCGCCCAGGAGGCTTTTCTCAGAGGGGAAGATTGTTTGTGGGCCCCGCACTAAAAATTTCTTGTTCCCCTATTTTGCGGGATTCTGTCACAAAGGGTTTTAGTGCAGAAAAGAAATCATAATTTTTGCAGTTAAAGTATTTCTATAGGTCGCCCCTTTCTGTTTTGGGTTTCCCTTTTTATAAAAATTTGCCTTTGTATAACATGTAAAATCTGTTTTTTGGTGCATAACTGTCGTTTTAAAAGGGTGCAATAGCTTTTCTGAAATGTGGGCCCCCCTGCACCATGGCCCCAAAACCAACGGCTGGCAGAGGGAGGGTTTGGCAGTTAGGCGTTTGTTAGTTGTCTCTGTTCCCTCCCTCGGGAGGGGTGGAGGTCTCCGGGGAAGCAAGGTGTGGTTGCTCCCCGGCTCACCTTCCCGCCCTTCTGCCAGGCCCCAGCCTACCTCAAACCTGTCCCTAAAATTTTCCTAAACCAAACCCAAGGGGAAACCCCACAGGATCCCCCAGTGCTAATCAGGAGGGTGCAAGTCCCGTCAGGAAAAACCCTTTTTCCGACCCTCTGGGGAATTTGAGGGTTCCCAAAAAGCGGTAAAAGTTTTCCTGGCTTTAAAGTCAAGATCCCCGGGACTTTCATGCGGGCCAAAGGCCCCTGCGGAAGTAGTTCAGTCTGTCTCAATCCCAGTATTCAAAAATAAAGAGGTCCTTCAAAAAGGTCTTTTTTTCCCAAAACCCGTGCCCTTGGGTAAGAAACCCCTCTTCAGGAAAAAAGGTCTGTAATCAATTATTTTTTTAAAGTAATATACTCCCCGCACTCAAAAATTTCCAGAGTTTGACACATATAGAGACTGTTGTAAAAATTATTCCCCAAAACTGCCCTATTAACCCTCATACTCAAGTTTAAATTTATTGTTATGCATCCAGTTATTGTATTTCCCGGTTTGCATCCCCGAGAAAAGGGCTCAACTTGTTATTGCTGCAAAAAAATGCAATTTCCGTTGTTTCCGAACCCTGGGATTGGTGTTAAAAGGGTTTTGGGGTCCTTTATAGGGACAAAAGAAGAAATTTTTTGGGGACTCAGGTCCCCGGGGGGAAATTAGCCCCCATTTTACCCCGTTTCCATTTACCGTTACCCCTGACCCAAAAACCCCTCTTAAAGGGGGCCCCCCAGGGTTCCGAGTATGCCCGAATGAGGGTTTCGGAGATGTTTTTCAGGGGGAAGCAGCAGGTGAAAGGGAAGGGTTTGTATTGGGGTTTGAAAGGGCCCAAACGGAGTTTAAGGTTATTTCCCAAGGCAGCGGACTTGTGGGGGCCGGTGAGAGTGTAAAGCCCTTTTACTATGATAGGGGAGATCAGGGGTGGGGATGGAGTTGGGGCCGGGGGGGAAGATAATGAATTCGGTTTTCTTTCTTTTAAATTTTAGGAGGGTGGGGAGAAGTAGGAAAATATGGGGTGGAAAGGGAGTCTGGGGTCCGGGAGAGAAGAGAGGTGTTTTCTGGGCCGGAAAAGGTTTCAGTTGGGTGTCTCAGAATTTCAAAGGGGTACTGAAGCCAAAGTGATGCTATGAGCTGAATGTTTCCGCCCCCCCTGGTGCGGGATTCCATGACTTCTTTGAAGGGGAAGGACATCCCCGGCCATGAAGTCCATCAGGGTAAAACGTTTTTTTTTTTTCCCGATCGAATGGAAAAGGGTTTTGGGGGCCCCAGGAGGATCCCGGGGCCCAAATTAATATTTTTGATGACCTCGTCGCAGGGTTTAAATTTAGGGTAAAAGGAAAGGGGGGCCCTAAGGGGGGTACTTTTTAAAAGGGGGGGCCCCGGGCCCGGGCCCGTGGGCCCCGGCGCACCTTTTGTTCGCCTCCCTGGTTCATGGGCCCGGGACGGGGTTGCGCCTGGCCCAGGAACCTCCGGGGGGCGCCCCACGTGGCACCTACTAAACCCGACCACGTTTCCCGTTTTGTTCTTCTCCCCCTGCCAGGGCCCCGGTTTAGTGAACCGCTCATGTCGATTTTTAAAAAGGCCCAGCGCGCGGTGATTTGGTAAAACCCCTCGGGCGCTGGGGCCCTTTATTTTGGGCTCCGCCTACCCCCTCCCCGCTGGATCTTTGTTGCCCCCCATGCCCCAGAGAAAGCGTTTAAACTTTGTTTTTTGTTTTTGCCCCTGTTCCTGAATACCAGGACCTACTTAGACTCCGCTCCCTGGCGTGGCTTACACCCTGCTTTCGGCGGGGCCCCGAGGGTCCCTGATTCCCCGGGCCCATACAATTCAATTACATCCCAAAGGGCCCCACATTTAAAACACCTCTCTGTTTAGTCTTTATTTCATATTTTTTTTTTTTTTTTTCCTTTGGCCCATGACCCCCCCCTGGGAGAATTTTTCATACAAAAAAATCTTAGAAAGGGGTGTATCTAGAGAAGCCTGAAACCCCCTAGCAAACTTTTTTTATTGCCACAATTACCACCACTTTGTGACTGATTAAACCCCCTACAAATATTACTGAATTTTAAAAATCAGTATTCAAAAACCAATTTTTACCACTATACAGTGTCCCCGGGGGTCCCTGGGACCCCCATGTGGGTGCAGGAAAAACGCACTCCCCGGGGGTTTCTCCTGCTTCCCCTGTTGGAGAGGGGGGGGCCCCCCCCCCCCCCCCCCCCCCCCCCGGAACCCGGTCCTCGGGCTGCAGGTTTTGCTCGGGAGCTCTGTTCATTTACCTCACCGGGGCCCCCTGGTTTCTTCGGGCGTGGGCTGTGGGGCCGGATGTGCGCCTCCCCCCTAGTGGCGGTTTTGCAGCTCATTTTTATTGGGTTTTCCCGGGTTTTTGACCCTATTTAAGTTTTGCTCCTTCCTTATCACCTTACCAAATCATTAGTCCCCTGTCCCAAGAGGAAGCTTCCATTGTTTTTTGTTGCCTTTGCCGTGTAAAACCCTTTTGCCTCCTCCCTCGACCACGAACCTTTGCCCCCTGCCCTGACCTGCTCCCCTTTCCCACTACAGCCGCCCACGATTCGTACCCCCCACACCCGGCACCCCCCCCCAAGCAATTCAGCAGAGGTAAAACCCGGTAGCAACCCCACAGAAAGCCCACCCGTTTGCGGCGGGCTCGGGTAAAAACCGACCTACTTAGATTCCGCCCCCGGCTGGCATTACCATCATTGGGGCCCAAGGACCCACTCCAAATGCCCATTTACAGTTGATTCGCCATATCCCCCCAAGTCCTTACCGAGTGTTTTGACTCACCACCATCGTGGCCCAACGTCGAAACAGACGGCAGCAAGCGCAACAACCCAATCAACGTCTTCGATGATGCAGGCGCTCCTTGCCATCAGCAGCACGACGGCTGCGGGGCCCACCGGGGGCCCCCCGCCCCGGGGTCTCCGCTGTCCCAAAACCCCGGTTGCCCCTCCGACAAGTTTGACGGGGATCCAAGGCCTGCAGGGCTTCATCACCAGTGCCCCCTCCACTGGAGTTAGGCTGGCAGTTCCCGCTAAAAAAGTCCAAGGGGGCCCTTTCGTGGCGTCCCTCTTGGAAAACCCCCGGGGCCTGAGCGACTCCACTCTGTGACCGAGGCATTCGGCGACACGTTTTTGGCAACTTTCCTACAGGATTTTCCACAGCTTTTTTAAAGACCGCCAGCTTCGTGCCGAGACCACCTTGTTGATTTACAGAAAAGGGAACTCCTCCGTGGGGAAAAAAAAACGCCTGCAATTCCGCACACAAACTTCGGGTTGGCTTGGAAAGAGCAGGTTTCCCCACTTCGATGCTCCCCCGAATGGAGCCCTTTCCCGGCCCCCCTCCCACCTGGCTGTTGAATCCTTTTCATGAGTCCCCCCTGTGGCAGGCAAATCCCCTTCTCCTGGGGCCGAGGGGGGGGCCCCCTGCTCCTTCGGCAGGAGAGATCAAAGAAAGGGGAAACCCGCAAGAAAAAACCGGCGACCCTGAGGGGAAAATAGGGCCCCTACTCGGCACCCGAAAATTTCCTAGGGGGTTTTCTGCCCCTCCCCCAAGTCCGGGAAACAGCGCACCTAGGCTTCGTGGGAGAGGCATCCCAGGTTGACAATCCCTCTCCACAGCTCATGCTGCCCGTTCTGGTACAACTAATGCCGGGAAACTCATTTTAAATGCCTGCCCTTTCCCGGGTTCTGGGTTTTTTTTAGTAATCAAACCTTTTTTGTTTTTCTCAGGTGGTTACCATATCGCAGGTCCCACCTGCTATTTTTGTATCCACACTCATAGAATGCAATGGTATTCTTTCAATACTTTTCAATTTAACAATCTTCTTAAAAACTCTTTTATTAAAAAACTTTTTTAAAAACAAAAAAGGGTTATTTTTTTTCTTACATAAATTAGCGGGTTCCCCCCTGAGATTCCAAAAGCTTCTTTTATTCCAAGCTTATCGAGAATACCATTTTTCCTTGTTCCCTTAGCGAATAACGAATTGGGGGAATAAAGACAGCTCAAAAAAACAAGGAAGACGGTAATGAAAAGAATAACCCCCGTTTTGACTTTTAAGAAAGTGTTTTTAAAAAAGAGTTTTTTAAAAGATTGTTAAATTGAAAGGGATTGAATGAAACCGGTAAAATTCCGGATTCTGGGTCAAAGGGAATTTTATGGATGCTCTTTGGGGGGCCAAATTCTCCTCTTCCCAACCCCTTTGGGATCTCATCCTTTGTGAGATCTTTCCCCACCCCCTTTCGGACACAAACCCGGGGGTCCTACAGTACAATAGAAGTTTGCACAAGAGAGG
>JAODAL010081302.1:0-11950 GCA_025379985.1 Phyllomedusa bahiana | reverse complement strand
TCATGCTGCTGTAAAGGACAGCGAGGGTAAAAAGTCCCTATTCACTAAAATATTTTTTTTTTAAAATATTATTTCTTCTTGAAAATTTCATTCGAGAGTCCATAAGGGCATCTGGCGGGTTTTGGGGCGTTACTGAAAAAAAAAGCAATGGAAAAATTTCTATTGAAAACAAAGCTTATTTAAAATAAATTTCAAATTTCTCTGCCTAAAGGGCCCAACAAAATGAACGCGTTACTGGTCCACCCTCCTTGTCCACGTTCCAAAAAGCAGCAATTTTCCTTACACCCCACCAATTTGGCCCAGTACAATGCGGGAAAATTTGAGACAACCATTGACCAATGGAGAACATTTTTTTCACTTTCAATGTCACGGTGGAAAACGTAAGAACGGACAGCAGTAGAAGGGGCAAGTAGCCAAAGGAGCAGCAGCAGCTTGAAAAAAATTCTTGTTTGAAATATTCAATTTCTTATTGCAATTTTTTCGGGGGGTCCATAAGGGCATCGTCGGGTTTTTTGTGGCCCTCCCTAGGGAAAAGGAAGGATAGTCCATGTCCTTTTCACTAAAATATTGGGTAAAATACTTATTTCTTCTTAAAATTTTTTATTTGAGGGCCCAAAAGGGCATCTTGTGGTTTTTTAGCATGTGCAGTAAAAGACAGCGATATCAAGTCCTTTTACAAAAATCTTTTTTTGAAATACTGTTTTGTTCTTGTATTCGAGTGCCATAAGGTAATTTTTACTGCTTTTTTGGGGTCGGGGCTAAAAAAAAGGGATGCCGGGGGTGACAGAAAATGACAGTACTTTTGTCAGTGGCCCTAATCAAAAAGGGGCCCAGTAAATTTTTTTAAAAATAGGAAGAGAAATGGGGGGGGCGCCACATTTAATTTAGCTGCTGGGGGCCTGAAACATTTAATAGACGACTGATGGCAGCCCGGGCTCCCACCGCACGCACTAAAATTTGGGCCCCCCGCCAGCTGAACCTCCGTGTTCCCGGGGAGTTCTTGCTGCCCAAAACAAATATGAATGTTCTTTTTCCCTGGTGCAAAAATGATAGGGGGCTCCTGCCAGTTTCCCCTGTGCATTTTCCAATCCCAAAGTCTTCTCGTGTGTCATGGGGGCCCCCTAGCAGGGTGCACCCCCTGTACTACCTCACCCTTTTTTGGTTAGCCATTGAAAAAAAGAATTTTTTTTTACCCCTTGAATTTTTTTTTTTTTGTGACCCCTTAGCCCCAAATTTTGATTTGGGAACTAAGATTTTACCCATATCCATTTTAAATAATTTGTGGTTTGGGAAATTTTCCAGCTTCTCCTCACCTGTTTGATTTCTAAAAATTAACCGGGCCCATCCCCCTCCCATTAAATTTTAAGGGGGAATGGGAAACGTATTTTTTTCAAAAAAACGCCTAGACCCAGGGTTTTTTTTTTTACTGATCATTTCATCACTACTGCCCAATAAAGTCCCCCACACAATTTTTCTGGTGGGCCAGGTTGCAAAAACACAGTACTGGGCCCCAAAAATTTTTTCCAGAAAAACCTCAACGAAAATCAAAAGCGGAAGTCCCCCACTGTCCCTTTTTCGAAAAAAATGAAATACAACGGGTTTTTTCAAAAGGAAAAATATAATTTTTTTTAAAAAATAATAAAACCCCTTATTTAAGATGTTTTTTAAAGGAGGGGTTTTTACCCCAAAGGCCGGCCCTGGGGAAAAAAGCACACTGGCCCCAAAACCCCTCCCACCAGCCCCCCCTAAAAAAAACCCCATTTCCCCAAAATTTTTTCCCTTGGTCATGCACCTCGCCACTTTTGTAAAAAAAAAACCCTAAAAAACCCCGACCAAGAAAAAAAAAAGTGGCACAAAAAAAACCCCCATAATCACAGGGTCCGGGCCCAGGTGGGCACTCTTTTTAAAATAAACTTGCCCCAAATCGGGGACAAGTTTATGCTGGCCATAAAAATAAAAATACTACAAATTCTATAAAAAAAGGGGTTTTAAAAACCAAAAAATTTTAACAGAAAATAATAATCCCGGGTTTAAAACAAAAATTTTTTCTAAATTATTTTAAAATTTTAATATCAAACCCCTATATATTACCCCCTACAAAACCTAGATGATACAGCATACTGGGGGCACTATCTCCCAAAGGGGAGAAAACGCCCCGTAAAGAGCGGCTCCGTTTTAATGGCAGAAAATTTCCCCATTTAACATCCCTTGTAAAAACCCAACCTTTTTAAATCCCACAACCCCGACCCTTTTTTCCCCCATACAATTCTGGGGTTTTCACCCGGGGGTTTAAAAAAATTTTCCTCTCACTGGGGAAAAAGAATCCAAAAATTATAAAAACGCATAAAACCTACAACACATGTCTTCCAATTTTAGAAAAAAAGGCCCTGAAAATTTTAGCTCAAGGGGGCTGGCACGGTAAATAAACGATAGCCCCCCCGGCACCTCAAAAAACGCGGGCCCACCCAAGAAAAAGAGGGAAAACAGATTTTTAAATTTGGGCCCCTCTGCCCCCCTTTTTATATTTTTAAAGGGCCCCGCAGATTAGATAAAAAATTTCCCCCAAGTTTCCAAATAGACAATAACATATATGCCCCTTTTTCCCGGGTTTCCCCAAATGACCCTTTTTCCCATTTTAAATTCCTGCCAGGGTTTTGAAACGGGGGTTCCCCGGATATTCTACTTCGCAATGCCCGGGAAAGGGGAAATTTACCTGTCACTTCCTTTTTAGAAAACCCGCCGGAAAACGACACCCCAAAATCCCTAAACCGGCCCGGTCCCCCGCGGCGCCTGGCTTTCAAAAAAAAAGGCACTGCGCATGTCAAAAAGGGAAACATAATGTTTATACCCCAAATTCCCAAAATTTTGGGGATCGACCCATACCTATAAATGGGGATGGTCAATTTCCCAAATGAAACCCTGCCACAAATACCGACAAAACCTTGCCCCACTTATCTGCCCCGAGCAAATATACTTTTTTCATAACCCCAACCTCATCTGCCAAAAATTTTGGAAAATTTTAAAAAAAAACCAAATTTGGCGAGAAAAATGTAATTAAAATTTTCCCAGAGAAAAATTTTTAATAATAGCAAACAAAAATTGGAAAATTTAACCCAACGACCAAAACGGGGCCAAAAGAAAATTCGGGGTAAAAAAAATTCATTGTCCCCCCAAGCTGAATGGATTATAAAAGCTAAAAAGTAAAAAGGGAATTAATAAAAAAAAAAGAATATGCCCACTTAAACCCTTTCTTTTGGTTTCCAACTTAAAAAGGGAATCCATAGTGCCCTCTAGGGAAAATGCGAACAGAGTAAACAATGCCCCCGGGCCCCAAAAAAGATGGGAGCCTTTTCCCTTAAAAAACAAAAACCCAAAATTTGGGCCAAAGTCCCCCATTTGGGCCCCCCTTTGGGTTTGGGACAAAAGTCCCAAGGGGAAAAATCCATTGGGCCTCCTTACAAAAAGATTCCTTTTCCCATTCCCTCCCCTCTGGGGGAGGGTTCCCTCACAATTTCCCAAAAAATCAAAAAGCGCAGAGATTCCCATTAAACCTTTAAATGATTTTCCCCCCCACATTTTTCCGAGCTACTAAACGTTCCTTCTTTTTTCCCGTATACCCCCCATATGTTTCACCCCAAAAAAAAAAAACCCCTTTTTTTTAAATATTCTCTTTTTTTTTTCCCAAAATGAAAATTTGAGTGGGCAGGGGAAATTTTGCACATTAAACTACTCCTTCTGTGCAAAAATTTGGGCAAAATCACAAATTTAAAAAAAATTTTTTTTACCCCCTTTTGGGGCCCGCTTGTAAAAGATTTAGTTTTTTTTTTGTCCCGAATGGAAAACAAACAAAAATCTCTCCCCTTTTGGGAACCCATCCCCATGGGCCCCTCCTTCAAACCAAGTACCTTGAGGGATTTTGGGTGTAAAAAATTTAATTGGAACCCAGTCAAATCTTTAATGGATTCTGCCCCCCATAAGTTTTCGGGGGGGTTTTTCCCGGAAGATACCCTTCTAACCCTTTCCCCCAACCCATCAAAATACCCCAGAAATTTTTTTTGAGGAAAATTTGATGACTTTCAGTTTACTGTCATAAAAGGGTTTTGAAAACTAAAAAACTTTCCTTTTGGGGTCCTCTTAAACTTCCTTTGGGATTTTCCCCGTAATAGAGTTCCCCCTGTTTTTTTTTTTGTGAAATCCAAAAGGGGCCTTGATTCCCAGGACCTTTTTTTGGTTTAATCCCGATTAGAAATCTCCTTTTCCAACTCCCCTAAACCTGTCTCCTAAAGTTCCCGCTCAGGAGCATTTTTTCCCCCTTAACTCCCAAAAAATTGATTTTTTTTGGAAATTTCCCCCCTTTAACGGGAATTTGGATGAAAAACTTACCCAAAGGGGAAAGCAAATTTAAAGTTGTTGTGGGTTTTTCCAATACATTCTTATGAAATATTACCATTCAGATCTTTAATGATAAAGGACACCCTAGGAAAGGTAAAAAACCTCCTGCTTTTAAAATGTAAAAAGGGCAAAACCATACTGTTTTTTTTGATTTTTCCCCAACAAACCCCAAAATGAATCTTTTTTTCCCCTCCCAGAGAAAAAATTGAAATGTCATCAAAAGTACCCCCCCAAAAAAATTACCTGGGGGGGGCCAATAAATCATCCCCTTTTGGGTTTCCCAAAGGTGCCTCCCACCACCCCGGGGAAAACCAGTTTGGCATACGGGGGGGGGCCGCAGGAGCTCCCCATTGCAGTCCCCCCTGACTTTTGGGAAGGCCCTTATCCCGAAGACAAAAAAATTTTAGGGCCCGAAAAGCCCCAAAACCCAAGAAGCCCTAATAACAAAAGCTTTATAAACCCCTAAAAATTTCAAAATGCTTTTTTGGGGACAAAAAATTTTTGACCCCCCGGGATCCCCTTTCCCTTTTGGGGAAATTTTAAACGTACAGGTTTTTTAAAACATCTATAGAAGCTAAAAATACCTTTTTTATAAACCCAGCAACCCCCTTTCCAATCTACGCAAAAGGTCAAAAAGTGCCCTTTTATATAAATGGCAATGAAACCCAAACAAACCCCTGTAAATTTTTACCTATTAGTTTCCCAAACCATTTTTTGCGTTTTTGGGACCCCCACACCAAACTAGGGGTTTTCCTGCCTTTGAGCGGGGTACAGCCCTTTTTGGTCTTAGGGACGAAAAAAAAAGGTCTTTAATTTGGGGGGATTAGAAGGAAAACCATAAATTTAAATTCGAAATGTGATATGGGGGCCCATCTCAAAAAAACCCCCCCACGATTTATTTTTCCCCAAATTTCCATAGTAAAGGGTTGTTTTTTGGACCCCATAGAAAAAAATTTATCATAATGCCCTTTGCCCCTTAAAAAAATCGTTACCCCATCTTTTTTGTACATATCTTTAAAATTTAATAAAAACTATTTTTTTTTCCCCCCCCTTATCGGGGGGTTTTTTTAATTAAAGACTTGTCTCTTTCCAGTGCTGACAACGTTTAAAATTTCCCCTCAAAAACTGAGTTATTGAAAAAAGGTAATCTCTTTTTCCGCCAAGAAAAACTTTAATTTCCCTTTTGGCCCCCAAATTTGCAAAAAAAAATTCAATTTCACGGGGTATCCAACAAACTGGGGGGCCATTCCCTATTTTTAAGTTTAAATTTTAAATTTTTTGTCCCTCTCTAAATTTTTTCCTCCTCCAAAAGGGGACCCCAAAAGGGTACGTAATTTTTTCCAGATCGTTTTCCCGGGGACACCAAACCTCCGGGAAATTCGATTTTTTATTTTTAATTTTGAAAAATTTATCCCCCCTTTTGGAGCTTACCCAAAATGGGATGTACACCCCTTTTAAACCCATGAAAAATCACTGTATTTTTGGGTGTGGGCACAAAGGCCCAAGCCCCCCTTAAGAATCTGAAATTTCCCTCTCCCTATTTTAAATTGTCTGTCTTAAGTTTTAATTATCTGATGCTTTTCCAAAATTTTTAATTGGGTTTTCTAAACGATGTCTCGGGCCTTTAAACCCAGGCCCTTTCCTCCACCCCTCAAAAAAAAAAGGGGGGGGGGGGGTGAAATTGGAGTTGCCAGAAAAATGGGGAAAGGCTTTAATAACCCCAAAAGGTACCCCCCTTTTCCCCCAAAAATTCGGGAAAGGAAGGGATTTACAGGGGGGAAAAATTATCCCTCCTCATCCTCTGGCAACCCCCAATACACCCCCCCCTTTTTTAGGGGAAAAGGAAAGAGGTCCTGCATCAGGGCCTGAGACATGTCGGGAAAACAATAACTTTTAACCAGCATCAGATAGACAAAAAGTAGTAAGAAAAAAACAGACCCCCTTACAGGGGGCTTGCCCTTTGTGCCCACCACCAAGTACAGTAATTTTTTCCCATGGGTTTCAAAGATGTACATCAATTTTGGGTTAATAAAAATTTGGCAAAAAAATTTTTCCCAAAAATAAAGAAAAGAATCGAATCCCAAGGAAAGTTGGGGTTTCACACACACGATCGGGAAAAGGCTTTACGTACTTTGTTTTCCCTTAGGGAGGAGAAAAAAAATTAGAGGGGGAACAAACTAAATTGAAATTTAAAAAATAGGAGAATGCCCCCGACCCCATTTGGATACACTGAAATTAAATTTAAATTTTTGAAAATAGCCCCTCCAAAGAATTAGGGTAATTTGGCAAACAAAAATTAACCATTACCAAAAATCTCAGTAAGGGGAAAATTAGAAGCTTTTGCCCAGCACGGGGAACGAGCCCATTTCCTATAATTATAAAACCCCCCCCCCCCCTAATGGGGGGGAAATATATTTTTAAAATTAAACCCAGATATGTACAAACAGATGTGAAACCCGATCTTTTTAAAGGGACAAAGGGCTTTTATGAAAATTTTTTTCTATGGACCCAAAACAAAAACCTTTACTATGGAATTGGAGAAGATACCGGGGGGTTTTTTAGAGAGGGGGCCCCTCAAAACACATACAAATTTTAAATTTTATGATGCCTTCCCAAATTTTCCCCAAAAAACCGATTTTTAAATTCGAACCCTAAGATCCATAAGGGCGTACCCCGCTCAAAGGCAGACCCTTTTAAAAGTTTGGGGGGGGGGTGGGGGGGGGGAAAAATTTAAAACGCAAAATGTAGGGATCAAATTATAGATAACATCTTAAAAGGTTTTTCCGTATTTTTACATTGCCATCTTATTTTTAAAAGCCCTTTTTCTGCCCTTTTTGCGTAGTTTTGGATAAAAATTGCTTTTTGGGAAAAAAGAGGTATTTTTAGCTCCTTATAGATTTAAAAAGCCGTACATTTAATAATCCCACATGAAAAAGGGATCCAGGCGGCCGAATTTTTTTTTGCCCCACAAGAACAAAAATTTCAGGGGCTCAAAATGTTTTTTGTTATTAGATTTCTTGATTTTGGGGGCTACGGAAATAAAAAAAATTTGGGTCTTTTTGCAATAAGCCCTTTTCCCACCACCCCATGGCACTGCAATGGGGAGCCCTGCCCCCCCCCACTTTGGGCAAATCTTTTCCCCCTTGGGCTGGTTGGGACTCCCCTTGTTCCCAAACCCCGGGAGATGACCCAATGGCCCCCCCAGGTTTTTTTTTTTGGGGGGGGGTTTTACATCGATGACATCCCCAATTCTCTGGGGGGCCCCAAAATGTCATTTTGGGGATTTTGTTGGACAACTAAAAAAAAAACTATGGGTTTTCCCAATTCACATTTGAAAAAAAAAGGAGAGATTTTTAAATTTTCCAAGTTTCCCTTTTTATCTTTAAAAAATTTGAATGGTAATTTTCCCATAAAAAAATTTAAAGGAAACCAACAGAAACAAACAGTTTCCCTACACGGGGAAAAGGGTTTTCCACCTTTAACCCTGTAAGAGAAATCCCAAAAGGTCAATTTTCTGAGATTTAAAGAAAAAACCTCCAAACAGGACTTTAAAAGGAGAAAAGTCAGGAAAATTGTTGGGGAAGAGATTTTTTCCCTTAAAATCGAGGAATACCCAAAAAGGGCCCCGGGAAAAATCAGCCTTTGGGAAAGCACAAAAAAAAACAGAAAACCCTCTACTACAGGAAACTCCCGGGCCCAATAAAAGGGGAACCAATAACCCACGTAAAGTTTGAAACCCTTTTGATAAAACGGGAAATCTAAATTTCATCAAAATCCTAAAAAAATTACGGGGGAAAAAATTTTTGATGTTGGATCGGGGAATCTAAAAGGGATATTTTCCGTCAACCCCCTCGAAAATTTTATCGGAGGGGCGGGATCCATTAAAGTTTGACTGTCCATAGCTTTTAAAACCCACCAATATCCCCTAAAGGGTATTTGGGGTTTAGAAGGAGACCGATGGGAAAAGTTCAAATGGGGCAGAGTTTGCCCCCTTTGCCATACGAAAAAAAAACAAATTTTTTAAACAAGCGCCTCAAATGGAAAAAAAATTTTTATTTTCTTTAATTTTTCCCAAAACCGGGAAAAGCACAAAAGGGAGAAATTTTAAATATGTGCAAAACCCCCCCTTCCCCCTCAATTAAAAATTGGAAAAACAAAGAAAATTTATTCAAAAAAAAGGGTGGGTGAACATCTGGGGATAAACGAAAAAAGAAGAAAACACGTCGTAGCTCAATTTTGTGGGAAAAATCATAAGGGGAAAATTTGGGAAATTTCTCTGCGTTTTTTTGTTTTTGGAAGTTTTGAGCCCCGGTCCCCCAAGGGGGAAAAATTGGAAAGCCCAAAACTTTTTTAAGGGAAAGGCCCCCAATGGTTTTCCCCGTATGGACCTGCCCAAACCCAAAGGGGGGGGGGCCCTAAAGAGAAAATTGAAAATTTGGGTTTTTTTTAAATAAAAAAATACCCCTCTATTTTTGGGGCCTGCCCGCATTGCTTTACTTGTTCGCACTCTCCAAAGAGGACCCCTTTTAAATTCTTTTAAACCCTAAACCAATGAACATGTATCAGTGTTCATATTTTTAAATTTTTTTATTATTTTCATTAAATTTAAATTTTATAGTTTGATAATCCATTCACCCTGAGGACAAAAAATTTTTTTTTGTCCCCCAAATTTGGGGTTTTTTCCCGGGCCCCCCTTTTTTTTAGGCTCGTTTTTAATTTTTCATGTGTTTTGCTAAAAAAACATTTGCCGGGAAAAATCAATTAAAATATGCCCGCCATTTTGGGCCCTTTTAAATTTTATCATATATTATGGCAATAGGGGGTTTTTTATAAAATAAGATTTTTGCAAAGGGGCCGATCCCAGACAGTTAGCCCCGGTATATGTGGCAAAGGGAGTACTTTTAAAAACCTGACCCCTTTCCTCTTTTAAATAGGTAGGGCCCGTCGACCCCCAAAGCTTGGAATGGATATAACATTATGTTCCCTTCGACATGCCAGGGGGCTTTGGGGTTTTTTAACGCCGGGCGCCGCGGGGCCCGGGGCCGGCCCCAGCATATGCGGGGTTGTCGTTTTCCCGGCGATTTAAACCGGGAAAGTGACGGGTATTTCATTTCCCCGGCCCTTCCCCCATTTAAAAAAACCGGAACGCCGAAAAAACCCAAATGAGAAAAGGATAATATGTCCCTAACTCAGGGGAAACCGGGAAAACGAAAATAGGGTGTTTGTCTATTTGAAAACACGGGGGAATTGTTTACCCATAAAATCTGGGGGGCCCCATTAAAAGATAAAAAAGGGACCCAAAAGAAAATTTTTAGCTCTGTATCCCCCCTTACTTGGGTCCCCACCCGTACTAGAGGTGCCGGCGGGAACTATCTCTTTAATACCTGGCAGCCTTGAGCAAAGTATCAGCCCCTTTAAATTCCCCTAACTTGGAAGAAACAGGGGTTGTAGTATATGCTTTTGTATATGGGCAAATTTTTTTTTCCCACAGGGGAGAAAAATTTTTTGAATCCCCAATAAAACCCCCTAAAAATTGAAATGGGGAAACCCCTCGGGGAATAGCGGGTTTTAAAAAGGTGTTTTTTCACGCTTTGTAGGGATTTTGGCCCCTGCCATTAAAGCGGAGCCGCTCTTTACCCGGGCAAATTACCCCACGGGGCAATATTCACAGTATCTGTCACCTTTAGGAAATTTTTAGGGGTAAAAAATGGGGGGTTTTTTTAAAATATTAATATTTTAAAAAATTTAGAAAAAAATTTAATGTTTTAAAAAGGGATTTTTAAATTTTCAGTAAATATACAAGTGTAAGCAGCCATTAAAAAAAGCCCGACCCAAAAACCCAAACAATACCCCCAAATTTAGAACCAAACAGAGTGTCAGCCCACCTTTCCTCAGGAAAAATTTAAACAGGGGAATGAAAGAAAACCAAATCCAACACAAAAGCAAAACCCCTGACATCGGGGACTCACGGAAAAAACCATTCAGGATGGAAGTTTTCTCTTTTTCCATCGGACCCAAACCTCAATACACTTCTTTTATGATTCTTTCCCTTTTCTTGGTTTAAAGTTTTTTCCCTTTTTTCCTTTTTTTTTTCTCCGCCCTGGGACAGAATGCAAGGGAAAATCTTTTTTCCTCCCCCAAAAACTCTCCCTGGGGGAATTTACCCCCAACAAATATCTTAACCCCTCTCTTTTCCCCCCCTTTTTCCCTATCAATTCCCCCCTCGGGAAAAAAACCCCCCCATCCATTTTCCCCTCAAAAAGTAATGGGCCCCCCCCTTTGGGTTCCCACAAAGCTATTGCCCCTAAAACAGCGAAAGTCCCCCCCAGCCGTTTTAAAAAGAGCCCCCTTTTTCCCCGCCCCCCTTTTTTGGAAAGGGGTCCACACCCCATATAAAAAATGCCCCCTTTTTTAGGAAACTTTTGGGCCCCCCAAAAAATTTTAAGAAAAAGTCAAAAGGGTGGCGGGTAAATAGGGTAGCCCCCCTCATTAGGTAGCTATACATCCCCCCCCCAGTAGTAGGTAAAAGGGGCCCCCCCCCAAACGGGGCCCAAATTAGATATTTTTTGGTCCCATCTGAATGAAGGTAAAAAACCCCCCTCAGTAAGTTTTACAGATAAATTTAGCAGGTTTAAGGGGTTATAAACCCCCAAATTAGGTGGTCCACCCCAAATAGGTGGGAAAATATACCCCCCCATTGAATCCCTTTAAACCCTTTCAGTGGGTAGGTATGTAAATTAGGGAAACATACGGGAGATATTTTGTATGGGGACCCCCAAAATTTTTGGGTTTTTAAAGACCCCCCAATTTCCCCATTTTTCACCGTATTCCAATTTAGAGCCCACCTGTTTTTAAAAAAAAAAAAAAGAAATTGCTTTTTTTAATGTTTTTTTAAAATGCAATTGAAAAAACCCAAAAGCAAAAACACAAATGAAAAAAAAAAACAAAAATGAAAACGCCCAAAATATGGATGAGCATATTTTTTTTTGTTAGTTTTACGGGTGCACAATGTCTGCTGCAATTTTTTTGGCCCTTTATAAAACCCAAGGAGCAGAGATGTGGGCTGTTTTGTGCAATGAGAGGGTGTATCGGGGGGCGCCCCCAAATGATCACTCGACACCAGGGCACATTAAAAACACCTGAGCCACTATGCAACAATTGGGGGCTAAACCTAGTCTCATCTGGTCGGGGCAGGTTTTTCCAGCTTTTAAAAAGGTTTTGAGGGGGAAACTAAAAGCAAAAAAGACTAAATTAGAGGAAAAAGGGGGAAAAACAATTTTTGGGGGTGCTCGGGGTAAAAAAAAGGGGACGTTCAAAATTTCTACAACTACTTCCACCACGAAACCCTCCCTAAACTACCCAAAAATTATTTTCCCCTTACTTTATCCCCCACAGAGAAGTATTACTTTGTTTTTAAGTAAGTGAAGAAGGGAATCCCTGAAACCCCTTTTAAAAAAACAACTACTAAAGGGGCCCTCCACTCATACTTTTAGTGGGCAAAGAAGAAAGGGAAATAACACACTTTTCCTTGCAATTGAACGGCCCAAAATTAGAGTAC
>JAODAL010081301.1:0-11950 GCA_025379985.1 Phyllomedusa bahiana | reverse complement strand
CCCAAAAAACAAAACTGGATTCACTTCTAAATTACTTCTTGTTTAAAAAAAAAATTAGGTGTGACTTTTGTAAGACCCTGTTGGGTTGTATCGTCTGACATGTTCCTGGGGGAGTATTCTTTAGGTGTTGGCGATTGACAACTTGCACCTAGTGGTAAACAAATATTCTAATTTCCCTTTATTCTAATTCCACCGATTAGAAAAAAACAGTAAAAACTCTATCCCTGCCACCCTAGTGGTGAAAAGTCAGTTGAACTCTGTGCTTCCACCTAATGTTGAGAAAATTGTCTAACCTCTGCTGCCAACTAGTGATGAAAAATAGACTAACTACAAAAATAGACTAACCCTGTGCTACCACTTATCCTGCATCTGCTCTGACGCAGGCTATGTAGAGGTGTCAATGCAAGTACAGCGCTCTATGGTCACATTCACTGGAGTCCCGCACCGAGCACGTTTAATCTCAAATTTATTAAGGAAGAGAATATCCTGGTTCACGAGTTTCGGTCAATGACCTTGAGCTGCAGACCTGGAGAATCTGACATAGTCTGGTTTATAGGGACTTGTTGCTTGACGATAGACTGTGGTTGCTCGACATCATATTCCTAACCGCTGGAGTCAAAGACAATGATACCGCACTCATGCTGCCAAGCTGGGAGACGAGAGGCCAGAATATTCACCAGATTTTAATAAAATTACACACACGAAGGTGAGTCACATTATTATGACCAGCAGCTGTCACTGGTTTTTGTGCTGCATAGGCAGCAGCTAGATAGGTGGGGAGTGACTCCATAAGGTCCTGGCAGGTTGTCATAGGAATCTGGAGCTGACTGCACCCCCACTGCTGGGACCAAAGCCAACACCACCATCCAGGGGCCCCACATGCTGCTGCACCCACACTGCTGGGGGACCATAGACCCAACCCCACCATCCAGGGCCCCACATGCTGACTGAAACCCACAGCTGCTGGGGGTCCAAGAGCCAACCCCACCATCCAGGAGCCCCACAATGCGCCCTGCCCCTACAGCTGCTGGAGGAGCCATAGACCCAACACTACCATCCGGGGGGCCCCACATCTGATGGACCCACGCGCTGGGGGAGCCTTAGAGCCAACACCACCCCCGGGGGGCCCTAAAATGCTGACTGCCCCCACACGTGGAGGACCATAGACCAAACACCCCACCCAGGGGCCCACATGCGACTGCACCCACAGCTGGGGAGAGGCCATAGAGCCAACACCACCTCCATGGCCCCACAGCTTGGAGGGGGCCATAGAGCCAAACCACCATCCGGGGGGCCCCCACATGCTGACTGCACCTACAGCTGCTGGGGGACCCATAGAGCCAACACCACCATCCGGGGGCCCCACATGCTGACTGTACCCACGCGCGGAGGGCCATAGGGGCCAAACCCCCACCATCCTGGCCCCCAACACTGCTGACTGATCCCGCTGCGGGAGAGTCATAGAGCCAACACCACCATCCAGGGGGCCCACAGCTGCGGAGGGGCCATAGAGCCAACACCACCATCCAGGGCCCGACATGCTGACTGAAACCCACACTGCTGGAGGGCCATAGAGCCAACACCCCATCCATGGCCCCACGCTGCTGGGGGGCCCCAAAGAGCCAACACCACCATCCAAAACCCCCACACATCTGACTGCACCCACAGCGGCTGGGGGGGGCATAGAGCAAACACCCCCCATCCGGGGGCCCCAATCTGACTGCACCCCCAGCTGCTGGGAGCCCATAGACCCAAAACCATCACCGGGGCCCCAAAAAGCTGACTGCACATACACTGCTGGAGGAGCCATAGAGCCAACACCCCATCCAGGGGCCCCCCATGCTGACTGTACCCCAGCTGCTGAGAGCCAAAATCCAACACCCCATCCAGGGCCCACAGCTGGGGGGGTCCATAAGCCAAACCACCATCCGAAGCCCCCAAACATGCTGACTTGCCCCCCACAGCTCGGGAGGGGCAAGAGCCAAAACCACCATCCAGGGGCCCCACATGCTGACTGCACCCACAGCTGCGGAGGACCATAGAGCCAACCCCATCATCCAGGAGCCCCACATTGACTGCACTCACAGCTGCTGGAGAAGCCTAAAAACAACACCACCAAAAGGGGCCCCACTTGCTGACGCACCCACAGCAGCTGGGGGGGAATAGAGCCAACCCCACCATCCGGGGGGCCCCACACATCTACTCACCCACACTGCGGGGGGGGCAAGACCCAACACCACCCATCCAGGGGGCCCCCAGCGACTGCACCTTCACGCTGGAGGGAAATAGGCCAACACCCCCATCCAGGGGCCCCACATGCTGACTGTACCCAAGCTGCTGGAGGGGCCATAGAGCCAACACCACCCCCAGGGGCCCCACATGCTGAGCACCCACAGCTGCTGGAGGACCCCATAGACCAAACCCCAAACCCACCCGGGGCCCCCACAGCTGACTGCCCCCAAAAACTGCTGGGGGGGGCCATAGAGCCAACCCCCCCATCCAGGGCCCCACATGCTGCCGCACCTTACAGTGCGGAGGGGTCAAAACCAACACCCGATCCAGGGGCCCCACATGCTGAGCACCACAGCTCTGGGGGGGGCCAAAGCCAACACCACCATCCAGGGGCCCCACACATGCTGACTGCACCCAAACTGCTGGGGGGGCCATAGACCCATCACCCCCATCCAGGGCCCCACACTGACGCACCCACAGCTCTGGGGGCCATAGACCAAACACCCACCATCCAGGGGCCCCAACATGCTGACTGTACCCACATGCGAGGACCCCCATAACCCAACACCACCATCCAGGACCCCACATCTGACCGCACCCACAACTGCTGGAGGAGCCATGAGCCAACACCACCATCCAGGGGGCCCCCACAAGCTGACTGTACCCACAGCTGCTGGAGGAGCCTTAGAGCCAACACCAAACCATCCAGGGCCCCACACATGTGACTGTACCCACGCTGCTGGGGGAGCCATGAGCCAACACAACCATCCAGGGACCCCACATGCGACCGAGCACAACTGCTGGGGCCCATAACCCAAAACACCCCCATCCGGGGGCCCCACACATGCTGACCGAACCCACAACTGCTGGGGGGACCCTGAGCCAACACCACCACAGGGCCCCCCAATGCGACCGCCCCCACAACTGCTGGAGGACCCAAGAGCCAACCCCACCATCCGGGGCCCCAATCTTACCGCACCCACAGCGGCGGGGGGGTCCAAAGAGCCAACACCCCCATCCGGGGGCCCCCAAAAAGCTGACTGACCCAGCTGCGGAGGGGGCCATAGAGCAAAACCCCATCCGGGGGGCCCCACACATGCTGACTGCACCCACAGCTGCTGGGGGGGGGCAAAGAGCCAACACCACCAACCCGGGGCCCTCCCGCTGACTGCACCCAAGCTGGGAGGGCCCAAGGGGCCAAAACATACCATCCAGGGGCCCCACTGCTAAAGTACCCACAGTTGGGGGGGAGGGAGCCATAGACCCAACACCACCATCCGGGGGGCCCCACAGCTACCCCGCGCCCCAGCGGCGGGGGGGCCTAGAGCCAACCCAAATATCCAGGAGCCCCACACATGTGACTGCACCTACAGCTGCTGGAGGAGCCATAGAGCCAACACCACCACCAGGGCCCCACATGCTGACTGCACCTCAGCTGCTGTAGGACCATGACCAACACCACCACCCCGGGGCCCCCAAATGCTGACTGCACCCACAGCGCTGGGGGAGCCATAGAGCCAACCCCACCATCCAGGGGCCCCCATGCTGACTGTACCCACAGCTATGGGGGGGCCCATAGAGCCAACACCACCATCCGGGGGGGCCCCACATGCTACTGCACCCACAGCGTGAGGGTCCCATAACCCCAACACCCCACCCGGGGCCCCACGCTGACTGCCCCCCAAAAGGGCGCTGGAGGAGCCTAGAGCCAACCACCACCCAGAACCCCCACACATGCTGACTGCCCCACAGCTGTGGGGGCATAGAGCCAACCCCCATCCAGGGCCCCACAGCGACTGCACCTACAGCAGCTGGAGGGGACATAGAGCCACCACCACCATCCAGGGGCCCCCACATGCTGACGCACCCCACAGCTGCTGGAGGAGCCATAGAGCCAACATCACCACCGGGCCCCAAACCATGCTGACGCACCCACAGCTGCTGGGGGGGGCATCGACCAACCCACCCTTCGGGTCCACAGTGACTGCACCCACAGCAGCGGGAGGGGCCATAGAGCCAACACCCCCAACCAGGGACCCCAATGTACTGCCCCCACAGCGCTGGGGGGTCCATAAGCCAACACCACCATCCAGGGCCCCACATGCTGACTGCACCCCATCGGGGGGGCCAAAGGCCAACCCCACCATCCGGGGGGCCCCACATGGACTGCCTACAGCGCTGGAGGAGCCAAGAGCCAACACCACCATCCAGGGCCCCACATGCTGACTGCACCCACACTGCGGAGGGCCCATAGACCCAACACCCCATCCGGGGAAAACCACATGCGACTGCCCCACAGCTGTGGAGGGGCCTAAGCCAACCCCACCATCCGGGGACCCCCCACATGCTGACTGCACCCACAGTGCTGGAGGGTCCTAGAGCCAACACCCCATCCAGAGGCCGCACAAAGCTGACTGCTCCCACAGCGCTGGGGGGGGCATGAGCCAACACCCCTCCGGGGGGCCCCACACATCTGACGCACCCCAGCTGCTGGGGGGGCCATAGACCCAAAACACCCCCTCCAGGGCCCACATGCTGCTGCACCCACACTGCTGGGGGAGCAAGACCCAACACCACCATCCGGGGCCCCACATGTGACTGCACCCACACTGCTGGAGGAGCCTGAGCTAACCCCCCATCCAGGGGGCCCCACACTGACTGCACCCACCTGCTGGGGGGTCCATCAAACCCAAACACCCCCGTCCGGGGGGGCCCCCACATGCGACTGCACCCACAGCTGTGGGGGGTCATAGAGCCAACACCACCATCCAGGGGCCCCACACATGCTGACTGCACCCACCTGCTGAGGGCCATTGAGCCAACCCCACCACCGGGGGCCCCCCATCTGACTGCCCCCAAAAGCTGCTGGAGGGCCATAGACCAAAAACCACCATCCAAAGCCCCCCCCATGTGACTGCACCCACAGCTGTGGAGGGGCCATAGAGCCAACACCCCATCCGGGGGCCCCACTCTGACGCACCCACAGCGCTGGGGAAAAGCCTAGGCCAACCCCACCATCCAGGGGCCCCCACAGCTGACTGCCCCCACAGCTGCGGGAGGAGCCAAAGCTAACACCACCATCCCGGGGGCCCCCACAGCTGACTGCACCCACAGCTGCGGAGGGTCCATCAACCAACACCCACCGCCAGGGGCCCCACATGCTGACTGCCCCCACAGCTGTGGAGGGGTATAGAGCGAACACCACCATCCGGGGGCCCCCACACATGCTACTGCACCCACATGCTGAGGGTCCATAGGCCAAACCCCATCCAGGGGCCCCACATGCTGCTGACCCACACTGCTGGGGGGCCCATAGACCCAAAACACCACCTCCAGAAGCCCCACACATGCTAAACTCACCCACAGCTGCTGGAGGGGGCATCGAGCCAACACCCCCAAGGGGCCCCACAGTGATTTCCCTACAGCACTGGAGGGGACATAGAGCCAACACCACCGCCCGGGGGCCCCACATCTGACTGCCCCACAGCTGTGGAGGGCCATAAGACCAACACCACCATCCAGGCCCCACAGTTACTGCCCCACAGCGGGGAGGAGCTATAGACCCAAAACACCACCATCCAGGGCCCCACAGATGTGACTGACCCCCAGCGCTGGAGGGTCCATGGGCCCAAAACCCCACCATCCAGGGGCCCCACACATGCGATGCCCCCCACAGCTGCGGGAGGGGCCAAGAGCCAAACCACAATCCGGGGGCCCCCACTGCTGACTGAAACCCCACAGCTGCTGGGGGGCTAGACCCAAAACACCACTATCGGGGGGCCCCACACAGGCCAATGGGGGGTCTGGGGAATTAGGGGCCGGGGGTATACGGGGGAAGTTTTGGGCCCTGCTCTTCTAACCAATTGGGCATTTTAGCCGTGTGCCCAGTTGCTTTCTCTGGCTGAAGCCCCCATCAATCACAAGCTCCGTATTAGTTCCAATGTATTTTGTATCACTTCACAATCACCTAATGATTTTCTGTGTTTTTGGCACATAATTGCTGGAAACTCCTGACCTCATTAACCTTACCTAATATCCCTGCTGCAAAATGAACCTGCTAAGCTGAGTTCCTGGTAAGGTGCAGACCCCGTGTCCTCACTGAACCCCATTAAAAATAATTTTTCCCTTTATCCCCATTTGTCGTCGACACCCTAACACCTCCTATGAGCCCCTTTATTGCGGTGAGAGGGGCGGGGGGGAAGTGGTTTTTCCTGATCGGATTACTAGTCCAAGCTGAACAAGCAGGAATAGAAGGGATTTCTGCCCTGAATTTGCAGAATCGTGAATGCACTCTGGAGTATAATACAAGATAAATAATGTAATGAAATCAAAAGGCCAACAATTGTTTTAAACGAGTTTTTAAAAGGGGTTTCCTCAAGCCTTCCTCCGACCCAGCTTCTGCCCTCTTTTCCTGTTCAGGGTGGGCCATTCTATAGCTCAAGCTCCCCTTCCTTTTAGGCTAGGGGGGTTCTACAGCTTTAGGTCCAACTTCTTGTTCATGTTAGGGGGGTTTTCTAAGCTTGAGCCCTCAATTTCCTTTTTTGGGGCGGTGGGTGGTTCTATTGTGTTGGTTCACACTTCCTGTTAGCGGCGGGTGGTTCTACATTTCGGATCCCACTTCCTGGACGGCTGTAGAAGTTCTATACTTCTCCCCTCCCCAAATGCTTAGGCTGTGGGGATTAACACCTTACACTGTCATTTTGTTCAGGCTGTGGGGGGGATTACAGCTTCAGGCTCCCCCTTCCTGTTTAGTTTGGGGGCATTGTACAGCCCCAGGCTCCCATTTTCTGCTCAAGTTGTGGATATTTCTATAGCTTAGACTTTCATTTTCCTGTCCGGCTTTTGTGTGGTTCTACGCTGGGGCTCCCATTCCTGTTTCAGGCTGTGGGTGGTTCTGTAACTTCACCCCTTCACTTCTGTTCAGGTCTAGGGTTCTACGCATCGCCCCCCCCTATCCCCTTCAGTGTGGCATTTCCCATAGCTTCATGCCCCCCAATTCTTGTTCGGGCTGTGGGTAGTTCTACAGTGTCAGACTCCACTTCCTGTTCAGGTGTGATCGGGTCTATACTTCAGGCTTCCACGCTTGTTCAAGCTGTAAGGGTTCTATTACTCCTCCTTACAAACAATTCTGATAACTGCTATATTGTTGTAATTCAGGGAATAAACCCCCTAGTGGTCAAGTAAAAAAAAAAAAAAATAAAAAAAATTAAAAATATAAAATTCAAAACTTCACTCATCTGCTATTTTCAAAATAAAATCTTAAAAAGTTACATATAATTGGTATTGCTGCATCCATAAAAGGCTGAACTATTAAAATATAACATTATTTATCCTTACCATGAACAATGCCAAAAGTTACTATTTTATAATTTTGTGTCCCCAAAAAATAGCAATAAAATGTGATCAAAAAGAGAAAATATCCCAAAAGGAAAACTACACAAAAGGGGTTTGTCTCATAGGGGGTTTGCTCTTTTTATGTTAAAGATCTGAAAAAAACAAGTCACTTTGCAATATGTGCCATTAAAAGGTCCTACCTACCACTAGATACCCCCTCTTGTAGGGGGCTACTCAGACCTGTTAAATCTTATGATAGGCTGCCACCTGGTTCTATAGCTCAACCTGTTAAACTCCAGATAGAGGGCCCACGGGTCGCTAAGCTCAGACCTGTTAAATTTTCATGATAGGCTGCCGCACTGGTTGCTAAGCTACTGACCCGGGCTTCACCAGCCTAGTAAAGCCAGTAAAAACCCCCCTGAATTCAAAATGAAACCAAAAAACAGGGGGGGTAAATAAAATAAAACGTAGGAAAAACCCTTTAACCCATAAAAAGCAAGCCTCCTCGGTCCGGGGGGATGGAAAAGAAAAAGAAAAGTCTCAGAAAATGAACTACGCCAGACTTTAAAACATATCAAATAATTTTATTTGTTTTAAAGTAAAAAAACAAATAAAACGCTTTGAATCACAGGGAAAGGTAAAGACCCGCAGAAAGTCACAAAACAAAACTAAACAAAAATTTAAACCCTGCAAAAAGGGACAAAAGTTAATTTTTTCTCTTTTTAAACCCCCATGAACATTTTTGGTCTTTTCCCAAATACATTATATATGGGAGCATTAAAAAGTTCAACATGTCCTGCAAAAAACAACCCCTTGTTCATCGTGTAGATGGAAAAACAAAAAAGTTATGACTTTTTTGGAAAGGGTGGGGGGAAAAAAAACAAACCTATACAAACGAAAATCCTGGGTGGGAAGGGGGTTAAATTTATATGAAACGTTTTGGCTGCCAAAACCCTAAATTTTATACCACACACATGGCAACCTGCCAAACATACTGGAAACAACAACTGAAAATCTCCAAACCTTCAGTTAAACATTAGATAAGGAGTATTGACACTTCCCTCTCAGCAGATAAGAACTACAAGTCCCATAATTACCCTGGCCCTTTATCCACCCTTGCCAGATTCAGATTTCATACTGTCCATTTGGGGATTAATTTTTTTTCACTTTACATTGTGCTTCTTTACACGACTCACACATTTAAAAGGTGTTTATATTTGGCTATCGATGCGGTATATTGACGATGTATTTTATGAAATGCTTATGAAAACCTTTAAAAAAAGGATCCCCTGGGGCCCTCTTGGGGTGATTCTTTGGTTTGATAAGGGAATAAGGGGAAAATATTCTCATATATCCCCAAGAACAAAAATTTTTTAAACAAAAGACCCCACTGATCACTATCAGCTTGCGTTGATACAAAGCTAAAAATTCACAGCAAGGATGAAATGAACTTTTTTTTTCCCCTTATCTTACCAAAAAATTTTTAAATGATGAAACCTATAATGAGAGGGTAGGTTTCTTGAGGGGATCCTGGCCCCTTTTTAGGGCCACCCCTGCCCTGTTACATAGGGGAAATTTGACCACCACTGTGTCATGAGGGGAAAAAAAGGAGGGTCTTGGTTGGCTAAAAAAAATATTGAGGGATTTTTTTTCACTATACAACCCCGACAGCATATTTTCTTGGTACTAGGGGGGGTCAGTATTGGCTCTAGACCTTAAAATTTTTATGATATCACTTTTACCACAGCTCAATGGCACTGCCAGGGAAACCTCTGGCCCTTCCCTAGCCAACTTTTCTCCTGGGATGCTGTGAGGAATACCGGCTGTGGGGAAAAAGGGGATGGCAGATGTGTACATATAGTACTGTGGTGGGATACATTTAAAATGAATTTTTTTTTAAATGGGAATGTTCCAAAAAAACATTTTTTAAAACGGTTGCCACGCATAACGACCCCGTCTCATTTACGGCTCTCAGTGCGGGAATCCAATCCGCACACCGAATCAATTTTTTAAAAAAAGGGCCTAAAAAAAAACTAAAAAACTTTAATTAGGGGTATATAAAACAGCAGTCAAGCCCAAACTCTCATATGAATAATGAAAGACGGTACTTAGGGTTACGTTTTGGGGTTTTTCAACCATTTAGTCCAAATTTTAAACCAAACTTTTGGGAAAAATTCTCTTCACAGCCCGCAGGAGCTTGCAGTGAACGTTTGGGGTTAAATTGGATGAATGGTTGAAAATAAAAAAAAAAAAGTAACCCAAGTACCCGCTTTTTATTTTCATAGAATGTTTGGGGTTTACTCGTTTTTTATATCCCTAATTAAAGTTATTTTTTTATTTTTACGGACCTTTATTTAAAAACTGTTCCAAAAAACATCTTGCACGGGTGGGCCCGCGACCCCCGTCCCGGGCCCCGCGGCCACACCCGTGGTCCCCGCACGAGGGCCCACCGCCCGCATGACGGGGGGGGCGGCTCACCCCGGCCCGGGCCCGGTTTCCCCCTTATTTACCCCGGCCCGCTCCGTTGCGGTCTCGCCTCCCGGCGGCCCCCTCCCCGACATCTAGGGCGCGCCCGCCCCGGGGCACTGCGAGATTTAAAGGGCCATGTCCGGTTTTGGCTATTGCCGGTCACTGCCCTTATTTTAAGCCTCCCCCTTTCCTGGGGCCGTTCCCGGATCTTTAGTGCCATTTTTTGCCATAGAGAAAGCTTCTAAGCCTTTTTCCTGATTTACCGGGGTACCGCCTTTTTGTTTTCCGTTCCTTGACCCCTTCTTGCCGCCTGCCCGCCCTTTGTGCCTGTCCACGCCCAAACCTGTCCCACCTGCCTTTGACCTTTTCCTGCCCCCGGACTACGAGCCTGCCTGACGTTTCTGCACCGTGCGCCCTGGCTGCCACCGCAAGCAAGTCACGTCGGGGGGGACGCCCGGTAGACTCCCCCGCAGCAAGCCCCATCCCGCTTTGCGGCGGCTCTGGTAAAACCCGGGACCACTTAGTTTCCCGTCCTGGGCGTGCTTTAAACCCTCGCTTGCGGTGGGCCATGGATCCATTCACATCCGGGACGTGACAGTAAGATCCGGGCCCTGGATCCCGCCAAGGTGCCCTCCGTCTGACGCTGACCCCACCACCATTGTGGGTCACATCCACCACCGCTCCCCCAAGCCCCCAATCGGCCATCTCTCCGCCCTGATGCAGCAGCTCCTGGCCGCCCGCAGCAACCCCCCCGCTCCCCGTGGTTCCCGCGGGCCCCCCGGTTCCGGCTCCAAAAACCCCTGGTCCACGGCTCCGTCTATCTATGCCCCACCAAGTTTCGTTTTGGGGACTCCAAGGCCGCAGGGGGGGTTTATACCCAAACTCCCTGCACATTGGTTAATGGGGAAAACCCAATTTCCTACGAACGGTTAAGGTGGCGTTCTCAAGCCTTTTTTCCGGGAAAGCCCTGGCCTGGGCTACCCCCTCTGGGGCAGGGCGATCCGGTCACACTAACCTGGCTTCATTCCTCACCGAGTTTTGGACGTTTTCGAGGGAAAATCCCGGGTTTTTTTTCTGCCCAGAACCCTTGCTAAATCTACGCCAAGGGGACCATCTGTAGGGGATTTTTGCCCTACGTTTCCGCACTTTGGCCTCTGAGTTGTCGTGGGGTGAAGGGGCGTTGACTGCCCCTTCAAAAAGGCTCTCCCCGCCGCATAAAGGCCCATCTGCCCGGGATTCCCGTCTTCCCCGAGTGACCTTATTTTCCCGGCCACCGGATTGACTCCGTTTCTCGGGAAAGAGGAGGGAAATCCGGGAGGAACGGGAGCAAGCTAGACCCCCCCTCTTCCTCGTCGGCCCCCCAAATTTCAAAGGGCCCCCTCAGTTGCCCCCGCCACCTTCCCGCCGAAGAGGCCCGGAGGTGGATCGGGCCCACCTGTCTAACGAGCTAAACAGAAGACGTGAGGAGAACTTTGTCTTATGGGCAGTGCAGACCATTTCCCCAGATCCCGCCCCCTGCCCCCAGCCCCGGGAAACGGGCGCACCAAATACGTAGGGGAAGGGTCCCAGGGAGAGCAAACCCCCTCCTCCCCTGACCCTGCCCGTATCGCGGTTTGGGCCTGGTACCCGTTTTTAGGGTACTCTTTCCTGACTTGGGTCGCCGGAAAATTTTTTTGGGGCGCGCCCCGGAAACCCACATAACCCCCCCTGTGATACGCCTGGAAAGCCTCTACCATTCCTCGGTCAGTGGAGAGATTCTCAAGGGCCAATTCGGTTCCGAACTGAGCCCCTGGTCCTACAAAGTAGGGGGCTCATAAGGGGAACTTTCGTTCTATGTACTACCCCGTTTTCCCCTGTCCCCTTTTCCCGGGGGTTTCCCCTGGGGCAACCCCCCACCCCCCCGTGCTCGTTGGGG
>JAODAL010081300.1:0-11950 GCA_025379985.1 Phyllomedusa bahiana | reverse complement strand
GCGCCTTATCTATCATCCCGGCACTTGGCTCCCGTTTTTTCCTTGGGCTAGGGGCCCTTAAAAACCCTTTCTACATGAAAAAAATTTGGAAAGAACTTTTTGCAATTAGGGCGTTTTAGGGCACTTGTTCTAGTGGAAAAAGCATTCATTTTTTATGAAAAACTTAGGGGCTTTCATACCCTTTTTGCAAAAACGGGTTTATGTTGCATCTAAAGTTGCCACTATTAGAGTACTAAAAATATTGTTTGCTTTTCCCGTTTTGTTTTTTTGTTTTCTGTTTGTTTTTAAATTTGCCTTTTGGGCATGTTTTCATATGTTTTTATTATATATATTTTTTTAAAAACTGCATATTGATTTTCACATTGATGTCTGTATTTACACTAGCCACCCACTATATTTGGTTTAGGGTGGGACTTGTTGATTATGTTATCAGTAGCACTTTTAACTTTGTTTTTAAGGGGGGTTTTCCCCCCCCCCTATTTGCCCGGGGTCCTTTGGTAAGATAAATGAAATTTTATTTTTATTTTTGTATGCTTTCATTCCTAGTGACTGTTTGATAAAGGTCTTTGCCGACCAAAAGTCATTATGAAAAGTAAACCCTGCTTTCTTGTTTAATTTTACGGAGCCTGTAAATACTAAAACCCTTTGGTTTATATAAATAAATAAAATTATTTTTGCATCAAGAAGAAGGTTTTTTGGGGTGCAGTCAATCTCAAATTTTTCATTTTTTGGAGGATTTTTCCCTTACCTTATTTTGAAACCATCTATGATATTATCCCCGACTGGTTTTTCCCTTCCCTATCTCTAAATATTGGTTTTTAAATCTGGAGATTGGCACCCCAATTTTTCCCAATGTCTGGGGTTTTTTCACATACATGAGAAAAGCTAATAGTATCATAGCAAGGAACCCACAATCCCAATGAGTTTTTTCAAGTTCCTGAAAAAAGTCTTCATTCAAAGAAGGGGAAAAAAAAGTGCCCAAACGACTCATAGGTCACGAGCTACTTCGAACGACACTAGCAAAATATTATAGAACGAACAAGATCCCAAGGGGGTTTAACTCTCATTTAAAAACCCACCCTATTTCGTGTTAACAAGAACCTGAAAAAAAATTCGGGGAACTTTTTCTAAATAAATTTCATTCGACCTGATTCTTCTTACTATCCGAATACAAAACAAGAGTCTTTTGTCGAGACAGAGAAAGGGGTACAGACCATTGAACAAAAACAAACTGCAAACCCCCCACAGTGAGGAATTTATTTTCATTTAAACCCAAAAATCTAAAAAAATTTTTTAATGAAACCAGGGAAAATTTACTAAAAACCCCGGGCAAGCGTTCCAATTTAAAGAGGAAACAGACGATACATTAAAAAAAAGTCTATAAATGGAAAAGGGAAAACAATAGCTACATACCAAGACCCAAAAACCTGATTTCCCTTCCATTTTCGGGATGGGAAGGTAGGGGTTTTCCCATTTTCGGGAAAAGGGGTTTCTTTTTTTGGGAAAAACCCCAAGAAAGCTTACCGGGGAAAGAGATTTTGGGAAAGGGCAAGCGGGAAAATCTCAAAAATTTCCCAATCCCCAAGGGATTATGACTCGCTCTCAGGGGGAGATGGTGATGGGTAAAAATTGAAAAAAAATTCGATGAAAACCCTTTGTTTTAAAATTTTTCCCCCTCCCGTGTACTCTCTCCTGTTAACATTTTTTCAAAAGGGTCTATCATTCTGTCCGACCCCCTCATTTTGTTTCCCTTTAGGCAACAAAAAAAGAACCCACTTTTTTTTACAGGTCCCTCAGGTTAAAGGCACATTTTTCCCTTTTTAAAAAAGATCAAAATTTCCCCAAATCAAAACCCCCATGTCTATCGGGGAATTTTGTCTGAGGGGGATAGTCAATATGTCCCCCCAGGACTTACCATCCTTTTGAAACATACATCAACATTGTACAGGGGAAGTTATCAATTTTTTAAATTAATAAAAAAAATTGTAAGTCCTATAGGAATTTGACGGTGGGGGAAAATTTAAAGCTTGATTTTCAAAAAAAAGATTCTAGAATCATTTTTAAAACCCGGGCAGATAAGGGTGGCCAGTTGTGGTGTTGAACATACCCGAACTACCATGACGGGGTTAAAAGAAAACCCTCTGAAAAACCACACCTACGCACCCTTACCTGCAACCCGGGTTTTTTTTCAAATTTAAAAAAACAAATCCAAAAATTTCTGGATCAATATCCCAGGGAAAGGGAGTGATTGATAAGCCCCCCCTATAATTATTTTTATCTGATTACCCGGTAATTTCCGTTTTTTACATCCCCCCTGGGTTCAAAAGAGTTGGTGAGCCCCCCGGGGGCCCCTTTTGTGGCATCAACGGACTCAATTTTCTCCCCTATATCACAAAACGGGAAAAAAATTTTTTGACCCCTTTGATAAAAAACCACCCCCTCTTATCTCCGTGACACGGGGCTTTTTTTATCAAATTTTGAACTCTCAGAATGACTTTCCCGGGGACTGGCAAAATTTAGTGACATTTGATGTTTTCCCTCTATTACACCCCCATTAAACAAAATAAGGGTTTGGGGGCCGAAAACCACTTTATGAGGAAACCCTGGGATGTAACGATGAGTTGAGGGTTTTTGAAATTGTTTTATTAACTTTGTACTTGGGGAGAGCTACTTTCTTTATGGTAAACACTTTCTACTCACAAAAGGGGGGGGTACTGCTGGGGGTCAAATTATGGCCCCCCCCCCCTTTTTTTGGTTTTAATTTTCCTATATGTCTAAACTTTGAAGTTTGTACATAAAATATCACAGCATTTTTTCCAAAAACCATTAAACCACTCGGGGAAACGGTACATTGTGACAATCTTTATATATGGAATGTGATGAAACATCATTAATATTTTAAACAGGGGTTTAAATTCAATCAGACCGGAGTTACAATTTAGGGCCCTCAGTATGATCTAAAACCTTACCTTTCTGATTTTTTGGTCATTAAGAACCCTGTTTAACTCCCTTAGTCTGATCAAATACACCAAACCCACTGACAAAAATATTTTGCTACACTTCAATGTTTCACCCCCCTTTCCCGGGATCTCTTCCAAAATTTCTAATTTCCATGAGGGTAAAAAGGACGTATGGGATCCTAACAAAAAGGACAATATAGATTGGAAACATGGAAAAACAATTTTCCCCAGAGGGGCTCCCCGGAAAAAAACCCTCTAGTCTTTAACCCCTAAAAAAACCCAAAAGAACAAAAAAACTATTTCCAACTAACTCCCTTTTGTAAATACTTACCCACCCAAGGGATGGCGGGTACCAAAAAATTTCATCAGGAAAATTGGGCGGATTTTACAAACTCCTACCCACATATAGATGTTTTTAAAAACTTCCAATACTTATATGTTCTAAAAAAATCAGGAACATAAGGGTTTAAATTTTGGGTTTTAAGGCTGACAGGGGTATGCCCAAAAAATTAATTACTCAAATTCCCTTTTGGGCCCCCCAAAACATGGTACTTTTCCATGTTTACACGCTTTTCATTGCCCCAGCGGGGATCAAGGGAAATTATGTTACACATACCGATTTTTGGTAAAAAGTTTAAACTACAGGGATATTTTTCATCGACAGCTTTTTGTAGTTTTTTGCCTTAAAATCCCCCTTGGGGTTATTTTACATTGGAAAAAACCCCCCAAAACCTTTTAAGGACAGACGCCCAAACCAAAAGCCCCTAAATACGATTTTCCCAAAAACATGGCTTCCTGTCCCGTACCCTTTTCCTACGGGTTTGCACAACTAGAGATGGCAAATCGATTCTAACAAAATTTTAGAATTTCATTTAAAAAATTTCGGTTCGGAACGAAGCCCGAACTTTGGGGGTACTTCGGGTGAACGAAGTGTTTTTTGATTGTTTAAAAATGGCTGCGACACATGGCGTACAGGGGGGCAAAGAAAATTGGGAGGAAAAAAGGGGGGCATAGCCGCTTTGGACATGTGCAAATAACCAACAGAGCCGGGGGGGATTTTTGGGGACGTCCCCCGCCAAAAATAAGTGGGGGCCCCGCGCCCCCGGGGCGCACACTCCTCTCACTGAAATGTTTCGGGGAAAGGGTTTTTTGGGGGCTGTGGCTAAATTGGGGAAGTTTCTTACTGAAAAATTTGATTTTTTTTACACGTTTTTTTCTGGGGGGGGGTTCCCCAGTTTTGCCCTCAGAGACTATTCTCTTAATTTCTATTTCTAATTTTTTTTGGGGTTTTGGATCTGAAATCCATGTCGTCCCCTGCCCGCTGCATATTTCATTAAAATCCAAGTGGGGTCTTGCCCGTTCCTGTTGTATTCATTTAAAGAAAAAAGCGTTTTTCAATACAAAATCACTTTATTTTTTTGGGTGGGTCAATTCTATTGGGCATTTAAATCCCCGGGGGTTTAATTAAGGGATTGTTTTTTCTGGTTGCTGGGGCCCCCCCCCAAAAAACCCTCTTTTTTTAAAAACCAAAATATTTTTCAATTTTTTTCCCGTTGCCCAATTCACAAGAAAGGGGAATTTTCAAAATGTATCTCTTTTTGTTGGGGTTTGAAAAAAACCAAATTTTAAAACCTAAAAAACTTTCTTGTTTTTTGCGGCTCAATTTCCCTTTTGGGCAATTTACAACCCCGGGTTTTAATTTTAAACGTTGTTTTTTCTGGGGTTTCGACCCCAAAAACCGTCTACTATGTGGTCTGGGGGTCAGCGCCACCCTTTTTACGGGGAAAAACCAAATTTTAGGGGGGCATCCCGCCGCTATTGTTTAGCGAAAAATGGGGCCAATATCGCCTGCTTCTTGCATAGGGGGCCCCCAAATATAGAAAGTGGGGAGTGGCTGGGGGGTATGTTTGAGGGTCACCTCTGCATACCAAAACTGGTGAGAGGACAGCAAATGACGATTTAAACACAAATAGATTTTGATGTAGCCGACCGGGACTTGGGGGCCCTGAGGCAAAGGGGTTCATCATCGTCAGGGGAAGAGGGCCAGCTTGCGCGTCAGGGAGCGCGCAGCCGAGTGGGGCGTGTGGCCGTAGTCGCAGGGTAGCACATGTAGGTGGGGGCCAAGCGGGCCCCGGGGTAAAAAAACCCCCTTCGCAGGCCAAGGGAAAATTGCAGCCCCAGGGGGTCAGCGAGGCACCCGGCCGGGATAGTCCTCAGTGCGGACGTTGGCGGTAAAAAACCGAAACTCGGGGTGTGGCAGTTTTTTTGCCTAAGACCCCCGGGGGACCGAAAATGGGAATTTTGTAGGGAAACTGTGGGCCCGAAAGTGAAGCGGGGCCAGGGAGCCCAAAAGTTGGCACCCGGCCCCCGTGTCAACACAAGCAGCGTCACCCCTCCGGGGGCCCCGGGAAAAAACGGGCTCAGTTTTGGTGGTCCAAACCCCGCCGCCGCCCGCAACAGAAAAAGCGCAGCCCCAGTGGCATGCATGCCATTGGGAGGGCAGTCAAAGGGTCCAACCCCTCTGCAGAAGGGGGGGTGTTTTCTTTGACATATCTCCCCGGGCCCGATGTTCCCGCTCCCGCTACTCCCGGCGCCAGCAGTCGTTTAGCGAGGCGATTTCAAAGAACAAAGTATTTTCGTCCAACCATCCCAAGGGGGCAGAAACCCGACCCTGTCCTGTCCAAGTTTTTGGTACTGCAAAATCCCTCCCTTTTTTTCCAAAAGGTGGAAATCTGCACCGTTTAGAGAACTAAAAGGCCCCTTTTTGCCCAGCCGAGAAAGGAGAGTTCCAAGCCTTTAAATTTTTTCCAAAAAAAGGGAGTACCCCGCACTTCCCTAATATGTAGAACAGAAGTGGGTCAGTCCTTAGCTTATCGGTTTTTTCCAAGGTGCACGGCAGCGCGGCGTCTGGAGCTGTAAACGGTTTAGGGGCCGGGAAAATGTCCCTTTTCGGGCCCCCTGGGAGTTTCTTCCCCCCCAGGCACACCAACAACTTGGAATAAAAAAACGGGCCCCCCTTTTCCCCCTCCAAGTTGTCAAAATGCTGCACCTGCGCCAATGTCCGGCCCCCTCCTCCCCACCACCAATCTCAGCCCCCCAAGTACTGCTTTCCCTCATACCCCAGGGGTAGGGACAGCGGTGTCAGCAGTTCTACACTGGCTTGCCTCGGCGAAAGAAGCACAACAGGGAGGGAAAATGCTCCGCTCATGGGAGAAAAAAATGATGTGTGGTTTCTCCCCGGGCCCAAATGCCCAAAACAAACCCTGGGACGGACCCTGGGAGGAAAAAAGGTTTTCCGCCCGGGTGCAAACCCGGGGGGGGATGGGCCCTTTCGCCCTGCATTGGGGCACCCTTTTCAATCTGGGAGTGGGAAAAAGGTTTCCCCGAAAGTTTTTCCACCGATTTTAGAAAATTCTGAAAATGGGCCCGGAACTGTGGGACTTTATCCATTCGTACCCAAAACCAGGGAAAACCCTCCTCGAGTTTTCCCGCGGCAAACGGCCTCCCCCCCAAAAACCCTCTGAAAGCGATGTTTCCACCCTTGGAATTCCAGCCTGACATGTTGGACCGACTGTATGAAAAAGAGAAAGGCCATTAAAAAGATTTTTTGATGTCCCGGCAGACAGAAAATTTTCCCCCGTGTAACTTTGATGTCGCCAGTGGCAGCTTCCCTGCGTGCACCTGCCGTTTGTTGGGCCCTTTTTGAGGAGGCGTGGTTTTTTGTCTTTGCCAGGACTGGGAAGAATTAAAACATTCCAACCCCGCTTCATGGGCCTGGAAGAGATGCTGGGAAAAACGTCTGGGCGGGGGCTTTGGGGAACCCTGGCCGGGCTACATCTCGTGGCCACTTTAGTCCGGTGGGGGCTGAAATGGGGAGGGGGGAGGGGGGGAAAAATTGGAGTGAAAGCTTGTCTGGTGAAATTAGTGGATTTTTTTACCCAGGTGACAAGAGAGGAGGAGCAGGGGGCAGCTGGAGGAGGTGGATGGAGATGAGGAAGACGAGGCAGATGACCCCCCCAAACACCGGGGAGTATACGTGGAAAGGAGGCAAAAGGGGGCCCCTCGGGGTCACTTGGCAATGGGCCCCCACAAAAGGGCCCCTTTTTTGCCGGCTAGTGACAAGGCCCAATAGTCAGCATCCCGGGAAAAGGGAAGATTCTGGGTCTCCACCCCATTGGCCCCCCGCTCCGGTCCAAAATGGGAGCCTTTTTTTCCCCGCTTTTTGAAGGGGAAAACAAAATCAAATATATAGGGAAATCCTCCGTAATCAGTTGGCTGCTGCCCCATGTGCGGCATCGCCCTCCTCTGACAGGTCTGACCCGGGGGGGTTTCCCCAGCGCTCACCCTACTTCCCGGCCCCGGCTGCTGGGGGGAAAGGGGGGGGGTAGGGGGCAGTTTCCCCGCTCCATCAGTAGTAAACCCAAGTCTGGGGTCACTGATGAGCACCCTTTCCCTTTACCCCCCCTAGTGAGGGGGGCAGTCGCCAGCGAGCAGCAGGAAACCCGGGCATTTCCCGAAAACCCAAAGGTTTTTGGCCTACTTGGACGCACCCCTGCCACTCTTTTTGAAGATCCGCTGGAACCCACTGGGCAGGGCCAAAAATGGATGTGTGGGCCCAAACTTGCTGGTTTTTCAGTGGAGAAAACTGTCCTCCCGGCCATAGTGTGGGAAACAGACGGGTGTTTCCCGTGCGGCGGGGGCCCTCGTTAACCCCCAGGAGAACCCCCTTGTCCAAAAGGGAAAAGTGGAACGCTGACCTTTTTCAAGAAGAATCAGGGGTGGATCGGCCGGAAATTTCCCCACACCAATGCCTTAGGCGGGCACTGGGTTTTAAACTACCCCCCTCAGCCAATATTCTGATGCCGCCACCCGCCTGATGCCCACATTCTGCCCGTTTTTTCCATTTTGCCCACCACCATCCCTTTTCCCCCCGGTTTTGGGATTTCCACCCCCTCAACACTCTTATTGTGCCACTCTTGACCTCATGCTGCTTCTGTTGCGTTTTCCGTGACATAAAAATGTGTCATTGTGCCACTGTCTGACCCCATGCTGCTTTCTGAGGCTGCTTTCCATGTCCCCCACACTGTTTTCCCTTGTGCCACTGCCTGACTTTATGCTGCCCCGCCGCCGTACCTCCGCTCTCCGTCTTGTGCCACTCTTTTTGGCCCTTTCCCCCTGTTTTTTCCACCTCCCGAATGTCAATTTTGCCACTGCCTATTCAAATTTTGGGGTTTCGTACCTCCCCACTGTGTGATTGGGGGGGCCACTCTGTGGCCCAATAATTTTTGGCCCCTCCAGAATGTCATTGTGCCACGCCTGATCTATAAATGCCCCGCCTTTACCTCCCCCTCTCATTTATTGTGCACTTCCCTGGGCCCAATCGTTTTTGGCCGCCTCCAAAAGCATTGTGCCTCGGGCCCGAAACTCATTCTGTTTCCAGGCCCCTTTACCTCCACACCCGTGTGATTGGGGCCACTCTTTTGGCCCAATAATGTTTTTTCCCCCTCCAGAATTTTATTTTTCCACTGCCTGATCTCATATGCTGCCGCCGTGACCCCACACTGTGGGGATTTTTGGGCCCCTTGTGGCCCAAAACTGTTTGCCGCCTCCTAATGTCATTGTGCCCCTGCCTGACTCATTTCTGCTGGGCCCCCGTGACCCCCGCCTCAGTCATTGTGCCACTCCGTGGCCCAATACTGTTTTGCCGCCCCAGAAATTATTGGCCACTGCCTGATTCATTCTGCTGCCGCCCCTGGGCCCCCCACCCCGTGTGATTGGCCACTCTGTGGGGTAATACTGTTTAGCCGCCTCCAAAAAAAAAAAAAAGTCATTGGCCACGCCTGATTCATTTCTCTGCCCGCCGTGCCCCACACTGTTGATTTTTGCCCTCCCGGGGCCTAATTAAATGTTTTTTCCGCCTCCGAATGTTTATTGTGCCCCTGGGCCCGATCTCATTCTGCTGCCCCCGTGGCCTCCCACTGTGTATTGGGGCCCCCTCTGTCCAATACTTTTTTAAAAACCCCTCCAGAAGGGGCTTGTGCCCCTGCCTGATATATACCCGCTGCCCCGTGACCCCACACTGTTGTTGTCCCCTCTGGGCCTAAAACTGGTTTTTTCCGCCTCCAGGGAAAAGTCATTGTGCCACTTTCCTGATCTCAAAATGGGTCCGCCGTGGGCCCCCCGCTCTCGTCATTTGGCACTCCGTGGCCTATTACTATTTACCCCTCCAGAATGTTTATTTTGCCACTGCCCGTTTTCAAAGCTGCTTTCTGTCGTGACCTCCCCCCCCTGTACCTTGTGCCACTTTGGCCCCCCCCCCAAATTTTAGGCAGGGGCCCCCTCCAGAATGTCATTGTGCCCCCTGCCCCGTTTTCATGCTGCTGCTTCGGGCCTCCACACTGTATCATTGTGCCCCCTCTTGCCTAATAAATGTTTTTGCCGCCCCCCAGAAGCATTGGGGCCCCTGCCCGATCCATGGGTGCTGCTGTCGTGGGCCTCCACACTGTTGATTGGGCCCCTTCTTTGGCTTTTCCTGTTTTGCCACCTCCAAAATTTTTGTGCCACTGCCTTTTACCTCATACCCGCTGCCGCCCTGACCTTTCCCCTCCCCAGTTTAAATTTTGGGCCCCTTGGGGCTTCCTCGTTTTTTGCCCCCCTCCAGGGAAAGTCATTGTGCCACTGCCTGACCTCATGCGCTGTGGCTGCCGCCGTTACCCTCCACCTCTGTCACTAATGTTCCACCTGAAACTCTTTAGTTGTTTTTTTTCCCGCTTTCGCTGGGATGACTTTATCAAACTTTCATTCCCCCCCTTTAGGTTTTTTTTGGGCAGTTTTCCCCCTTAAGTGCCCCGGGGGGAATTTTTTTAGTGAAAACGGGTTTTAAGAGCGGCGGCCCGTCATCTCGTGTCTACTAAAACCCAACATTGTATGAAAACCCCAAAAAAACCCCTCTCATTTTTTAAGCAAGGACAACGTTCTACAAAAACCCTCAGGGTCTGGCAGCCCGGAAAAAGCTGCTTTTTAACGCGATTCGTGCGAAGTAATTTGGGGAAAGAAAAAAAATTTTGTCGGAAATTTTCAGCGAGTGGGCCGAATCGAATTTTTTGGGGAAATTCCCCATCTCTAGTCCAAAAACGTATCAACCCAAAAAGGTTTTTAAATTTTTGGAAACAAGGTAAGGAGACCAGCAGGGGAGGAATCACATCCGCCTTCTTAACAAAGAGAGTCTTTTTGGATCCATGGGTTAGATACATTGCAACCTAATGGGCTAAAACAGGGAATTGACTTCACTTTTATGTAATGGCTTAGTTACTCTCTGAAATCTTGTTCTAACTATTCTTTTTCTTTTTATCCACAGCAACAGTAGATCAGCCATACAGTCGGTGAGACGGTTTGGATCTCTGTTCCCCTACATTCCCTCTGTTTTTCCCTCTTTTCTTTCCCCTCTTTGTCTTCCCTTTTTCTATTTTTATTCTCATTCCTCATTCTTTTTTCTCTCTCTCTCTCTGTATTTTTTCTACCCTCATATATCATAATTGCTTACATTGTCCTTCTCTATCTTGTTTATTATCCTCCCCACATCGACTCATTCATTTTTTTGTTTCCATTTTTTCTGTATCACTTTCCCGGGTGTTGTTTTTTTTTTTCTTTTTCTTTCTTTACTACTGCTATGGCCGCGGCGCGATTGTGCAGGCGCTATTCTGCTGTCCATCTTCGACAAAGCGTGTATCGTCGCGGCCTACTGCGCATTGCGCGATCCGCAATTAAAACTACATTTCCCATAATACTATCTTTCCGGACGGACGTCGTCATTTGACGCCCTTCCCGTTTTACGCCCTTTGGGCGCCGGCTTCTTATAAGTGCGCCTTATCTATCATGCCTGCACTTGGCTCCCGCTTTTCATTTGGGGTTTACGGCCCTTACATACTCTTCTACATGAAACAAATGGTAAGAACTTTATGCAATTAGGGCGTATTAGGGCACTTGTTCTAGTGGTTTAGCATTCAATTTTTATGCAACTTATGGGCTTTCATACCCTTATGCTATACAAGGCTATGTGTGCATCTATAGTTGCCAATATATATAGTACTAGATATATTGCTTGCTCTTCCGTTTTGTTGTTTTGTGTGCTGCTTTGTTTTTCATCTTGCCTTTGGGGGATTGTATCATATTATTTATGTATATATATTTTTTTCAAACTGCATATTGATTGTTTACATGTGATGTCTGTATATACACTAGCCCCCAGCCATTATATTTGGTTTAGGGTAGACTTGTTGCCCGTATGTGTATCAGTACACTTTTAACTTTGATATGTCTATCTTGTCAGCTCCATTGTATAGATATATGCATATTTATTTTTATTTTGTATGCTTCATTCCTAGTGACTGTTTGATAAAAAGGTCTTTGCCGACCGAAACGTCGATTATGACAATCACCTCTTTCTTGCTTTAAGTTACTGGAGCCTGTAAAAAAACTAAACATATGGATATATAAAAAAATGAATTATTTTTGCATCAAGAAGAAGGGTTGTGTGCAGTCAACTCTATTTTTCATATTTGGAAGACTTGTTCCTACCTTGACTTGCACCATCTACGATATTATCTCGACAGGTGTGCCTTCCCTATCTCTAAATATCAGACTATATATTAGTCATGGATCTTCTTATGAAATCATCACAATGCTGCATACACAAATGTGCCTGGATATATGCAAACTATGTTTGGATCACTATGATAGTGAGGGTAACACTTTCTTAGACAGAATCATCACTGGTGACGAAACATTGGTCTATCATTAGGAGCCAGGGAGTAAATGGCGGAGTATGTAATGGAACTGTCCACAGTTCAAAAGAACAGCAGGGTTGTAACTAGCATTCAGCTTACTTTCAATATCCAATGATCCAGCGCTTCAAAGATTACGGTAAAACCATGTATTCATTATTGTATAATCCAATAACAGACATAAAAAATTCATAAGTAACAAAAAAC
>JAODAL010081299.1:0-11950 GCA_025379985.1 Phyllomedusa bahiana | reverse complement strand
TCCTTTGCGAATTTAAAAAAAAAAAATCGCTTTATAAAGGGGGGAAAACATTTCAGAAAGGTTTAAACCTCAAAAATAAAAAAATTTTTAAAAAAAAATCACTTCAAAAATCTAGAACGGTGCAATTTCAAAAATTTAGGATATTGGAAATTGTGGGGAAATACAGAATTCAAATTCTGAAAGCTATTTCTTTGGTCGGAAAAGGAAAAAAAAAAACCACCAATAGAATAGGCACCAAATAAACCAATTAAAAAACCTAGGAAAAGAAGTATTTGGGGGAAAACCCAAAAAATAAAAGGGGGGGAAAACTTTTCAAAATTACGTAAAAAGGCGAAAAGAGTGTTGGTTGAGTGGGGGCTTGGCTATCCCGACCAAACAAAAATGGAGCGACGGGACCCATTATAGCTATGGAGAAGTTTGAACCAATCAAATAAAGGGGGCAGTTCAAAATCAGAAAAAAATGCAGAAAAGGCTGTTTGGGAATAGGGGGGCTTGGCTATCCCAGAAATTCAGGAGCAAGCTTTTCCCATTGTGTCTATGGAGAGATCGGCCCAATGAAATCTGGGCTCTCGCGCCTTTGTGGCATGGAGTATGATTAAAAAAAATCATTTTATTAGTAAAATATTCCTGAAAAAGGCTCAAACATTCTATAAATAAATCAATTCTATCCCGAACACGCTTTTGTCCCCAAAACCGGCGAAATGGGAATTGAAATAGAGGAATTGCAGGAAAATTTCAGTAATTCAAGATCGGTAAGTAGTGATGGCGTTACGTGACGATCGTCATCGGGGTGGGAAGGTCGATAAGGCAATCCCCAAAAGATATTGGGGATGGTCGATGATAGTTATCTCCGATGACCTTTAAAGTCTAGGGGAAAGGAAAACAACACCTTTCATTCTTACACCAAACAGGGTGGAGAAGCGGGAAATTTAAACATCCACAACGTCAAAGGATAGTGCTACATCTTGGGCAACCCTTGGGTTTATAAAAGCCACAGAAAAAAATCACGACCTTCATACCCCCGTCTTTACCACAGCATGACCTTTAAACCTTTTTTATCACAATTAAAAAGTCCCAGAAGGCAGAATTATTGAACCATAATTTTACTTAAAACTGGACATTGAATATCCCTGTCCGGAATCAGCATGACCCCCCAAACCTGCATGAACCCCAGATTAAAAAGTGCGGGAAAAAGGAGTTTTTTCAACACTTTTAGTTGAATTGACTTTAACAATATCTGTCCTGGCCGCAGCATGCCCCAAAATCTGATGACCCCCCCACATTTAAAAAGGCCGAAAAAGGAGTCTTTAAACCCAAAAAAGATCACAAAGTGGACATGTATTTTGTTGTGACTCTCATTTTGTTTTTTTTTGGGAAACTGACATTTTGTTTACAGAATTTATTTGGGGAAAGTTTTTTTAAGTTTTACATTATTCCATTTTGCTTTTTTTTAAAAGTGGATAAAAAAAAAATACACTCCTCCCTGCAGTTTTTAAAGGTATTTTTTACAGTGTAGATGTGTTAATTCTCCCCCCAACCCATAAGAAATAAAAATTTTTTAATCCCCAAAAAACTTTTATTTGAAAAGACATTTGCCTCCTGGCTTCTGAGGTGATTCGCCAATAAATTTAATGGTTTCATTTTTCCTCCAAATCCTTTTCTTGATTAGGAACGACCCCCGGGAGATCAATGATGCACCCCATAGTGACCCCAGCCCCAGAAAATTTTAAGCCTCAAATTGTGCAATTTGTGTACCCCCTGGGCCCTTTTTAATTTTACTTAACCTCACAGAAATCCCCTTTTTTAAAATTGAGGTGCCTCTATCAAACACAGTGGCCTGCCCAAAAGTAAAAAAAAAATTTGTTTATACTGTGACTACAAAGTTGCTGGATTAAAAATTTAACTGCAAAGTAGATCTTCAAAAAAGTTGATGACAAAAGTGAAAAAAACACCTTTTAAAATTTATTCGGAAAATAAAAGGTTTTTTGGACCTTTAAATTTTTTTACCTTTTGTGGGGAATAAAAAATTGCAAAAAAAAATTCACTTAGGGAGTGCAAGGTGCCTCATTGAACAAAGCTTTTTAGTGCGGCCAAAGTGAAAAAAAGTTTGAAATGTATTGGATAATACAAGGTTTTTTGGCCCTATCAACCTGTGCTGACAAAAAAAATTGTGGTTTCAAATTTTAAACGGGCCAAGGTGGTTACAAAAAAGCTGGAATGGGAAAAATTAAAAAAGAACCCCTATTAAAAGGTATATGATAATGGGGGGAAATTTTTGCCCCCTAAAAAAGAGCTGCAGTTACTAGAAAAGATGTGTATCCTATATAAGTTCAGGCCCCCCAAATTCCGGGGAAATTTTTAATGAAAACTGTTAATAATAAAGTATTGCAGTGCAATGTCTACACAAAGTTTGGTAAATATATCAGTATTTTTTTAAAGGCTTGTTTGTTGTTCGGCCGCGGGACCCCTCCCCCCCTACTTAAAATTTCAAATCCCCGATCTAACTAAGTTGTAAGGTCACACAAACGTAGAGTTTTTTCTGTAAAGAAATAGAAAATTTCGCTGGCTGTTTGGAACAGGAGAGCAACGCCCTACTGCTATGAGGCGAGCCCTTTGATCTAAATTAAAGGGGCTGTTTATGTAAAAGAGGTCATGTGATTTTTCAGCCAAAGAAACCCATACATTCCCAGTCATGACGTCGCCACACTCTACCTGCTTATTCTGTAAGCTGATTTACTGGCCGCAAATGAAGGAAGGCCGAAAATGGGCGATATTGATGATGTGAACAGTTTTAAAACCCTTTAATTATCGGTATCTAAAAAAAACCGATCAAATAAAAATTGTGCGATTTCAATTTGTCTAAAAATCGCTCAACAATTGGTAAGCTTTTCTATTGTTCGCATAAAAAGCCAATCAGAATAGGAGCAAAAAAAAAACCCATTATATTATGGAGGGGAATTGACCAATCAAATTGGAGCGACAAAGACCCTTATAAGCTTGAAGGGGTTTGCCAATCAAAAAATTGGAGCGACAGGGCCCCCTTTAACTATGGGAATATTGCCCAATCATATTCAAAAGGCGGACGTTCAAAATCGTCCCCTTTCTCTATCTCTTCTCTCTTTTCTCTTCTTTTCTTTCTCTTTTCTCTTCTTTCTCTCTCTCCAGTTTTTTTTAAAATTTTTGGGTGCCCTCAAAATTAATAAAACATACCCATACCCATGTGATTAGAGATTGTTTTTTTGTGAACACTGTGTTTTTTAATTTTTGAAAGAAATTTTTGGACAAAAAGTCCTTGTTTATTGTAAAAAAAATTCAAAGTTTTGTAAAAAAATTAGAAAAATTTTTCCCAATTTCAAATTCAAAATTTCGCATGTAAGAAAGATGGTTTTCCCGGTAAAATAGTTTTAATTTGCATCTCCCCTATTTTCTGTGGGTTTGGCAAAAATTTTTTTAAATGTCTTTTTTTTTTTTAGGACATTGGGGTTTAGAAAATTAGTAGTTTTTTTCCAAATTTTCAAGAAATTTCAAAATAATTTTTTTGGGGGACCAGCCCAGTTCAAATGCATTTTGATTGGCCTTTTGGTAGTTAAACCCCATAAAGGACTTCATCTAAGAAATACACCCCTTAAAGTATTAAAAAACAGATTTGGAAGTTTATTTAACCCCATTGTAGTTTTTTGAGCGATTTAACAAACAAAGTTAAAATCGGTAGGTTTTTTATGTTGATGGGAAATTTTGATCAGCGATAATTTGGGGTGAGAATCTGTATAATTCTATTACTATGGCCAGAGCATAGAACAAGGTGAGCTGGATGTGGACATCTTATGTGTTGTGTATGGTTTTGTCTTTGGGGTGGAAAATCAAATGCCCCTGGGTTTTTTCATGAACAGCCCCCGTTCAGCATCAGGGGTGTCAGTGTGTCTCTAAGAGCAGGATTTTGGTTAGCTTTTCCCTCAATAAGTCAGGACACGTTCTCTTTTGTTCCAAGACAACTATGCTTTTAGTTGTGAACATTAAAAACTTTGTAAAATACGAATTTATTTTCTTATTTTTGTTAGGCTGAGTTTTTTTAAAAAATTTCTAGTGCTGTACGCCGGGGAAGGGGGCGGGAGGGGTGGGCGGGGAACACAAACAGGCAGGCTTTTAAAGGGAAAAGTGTATATTGTGCAGCCCAGACTGATTTGAACCTGCATTGAAAGGTTTTTTTTTTCCCATTTTTTTGGCCTTTTTTGGGGAAATAGTACCTTTTTTTTGTGCACCCCCAGTTTTGTTAAAAAGCATTTATTTATTAGGATACAGAACTTTTCTAGTAATGAGGTGTATTTCATAGGTGAAAAAACCACCTTTTAATCAGTACACAATTTAATTAGGGGGGTTTTTCCTTTTGTGCAGCCCATTTTTTTAAAAGACCCATTGTACTTTATTACTTTAGTGTTGAGCGATTTTATCGACAAAATTGAAATCGGAAAGTTTTTATGGTGATCGAAATTTTTGTTTTTAAGAAAAGGAGGGTGAGTGTGTGTGCGAGTCATGACTGGGTGTGTATGGTTGGTTGGCTGGAAAATACATGACCCCGTTTTACATTGAAAAGGTTTTCCTAGCGTTCATAGGGTAGGCGTGCGCTCGCCTGTGGCAAAAAAGCTAGGAAATTATTTATTTCTGCACAGAGAAACCCTTACTATTAGTGGGGTTCCTTACAATTTTTGTTAGTTAGAGATTTGGAAGATTTTTGTAGTGAGGTAGAGAATTTTAAAGGAGCTCTCCCCCTGTAAAATCAAGGGGGAGGGGGGGGGCCCCCCCGGGCGAAACACAGACAAAGCTCTATAAAGAAAATGGAAAAGTTCACCAAAAGACTTTGTGAGAATTTCACTGCAATATCTTTATTATTTAAAAGTTTGCTATTGAAATATTTCTGGATATTGGGCAGTCTGAATTATATTAGGTACCATCATTTTAGTAACTCAGGTCTCTGTGTTAGGGGAAAACTCCACTTTTTTATCAGTATACATTTCAGATGGTGTTTTTTTCCAAAGTTTCCCATTCCCCTTTGTTCATATATCCACCTTCATTAAATCTGAAAAACAATTTTATAGTCACCAAGGTGAATTGAAAGGTGCAAAAAATACCCTGTATTATGCGAAAAAAATAACGTTCGTGTTTTTTGAAATTTTCCCAGTCCCGTTTGTTATAGAGAACCCTTCAGTTAAAATTTGAATCCGAAATTTTTTTTTGATTAGAGGGATTTGAGAAAAAGCTGTGATTTGCCCTCTTTTTTAAAAAGAACTTTCCCAAAACTTTACATACTTCTAAATTTTTTATATTTCTGAACTGGAGCGAAAAGAGGTGGGGGAAGCGAGCAAAAAAGGGGGTAGCACTGGAGGTAGAGGTTTGAGAGAAGGTGCTCCTTCCAGTGTGGCGACAACGATGCAAGCGGATTGTCAGTTTCAGGACCCTCAGGCCCGTTATCATGGGTCAGGGCCCTGGAATTCGTAAGAACAGCTCGCCCAAACTGTCCTTAGGGGTTAAACCCACTGTGGTAAATCCATTTTCTGAGAACCCCCTTTGATGAAAAAATGGGTTTGGGGTTCAGAAGGCTGTTAAAAGATCAAGAGGGATGATTTAGTTGCTCTGACGCCCCGTTACTGATCCATCAGAGGAGGAGAAGGAAACCGCTAATCGGCAAAAATTCCGGGCGGGTCGGCAACGCCTTTGGGGGCCCTCTTGCTTTTAGCCCGCAGCTTTGGATGCAGAAGTAGGACGCCCAAATCACCTGTGTTGATGATGTTTATGATGTGATGTACGACATTGGGTTCCACGTGGTTTTTTTCGCAGAATTTTTTGCGAGCGCTTTCAAGTGGGGAGGAGAAGACAATGGGGGAGTTCAATACGGGTCCCCCCACAAAAATGGAAGGGCGGTTTTAGGTCCGTGATATATTCCCCCAGCCAACGGTCAGCGAAAACCCGCCCTCGCTTTATCGCCGTCAAAAAGGTAAAACCTCTCAAGCCTGGGCCCTTTTTGGCAATCTGATTAAACCGCGTGTCATTTCCGCCTTTGAAAAAAAACCCAATGTAGAGGCAAGAACCTTAAGTGGTTAAAACCCCCCCAAAATGTCTAGTTTATGGGCGAATGATGAGTTTGAAATGGGGGAACACTTGGCCAAAAAGGCCAGTGACGCCCGGCCCCCCAACCACCCCGTCAAACCCCCTGTCTGTTTCTCCTCCTCCGCACCACCAAGGTTCCTTAACTGCCATGTCTCTCAGAGGGCATGATCATGGATCAGCCTCCCCTTCAGTTTCCCCGGGCCCCAAGTTAACACCGCAAACCACCGAGCCCCTCATACCCTTTTCCCCTTCGCCAGTTTTTAGACCCCGCACCCGTTTTCAGCGGCCGTTAGAGCCAGCCCCTTTTGTTTCCGGGTTTGGGAGCAAAAAAAACCCTTTAACCCAAACCATCCAAAGCCCAAAAACCTGAAAGTGGAAAATTTCCCGGTTTTGGCCCTTTGGAAAAAGTGGCCTTTCCCGGGGTTGGGCACATGGGTTCCCCCAAAAAATGGCCCGTGCCCCTCCAAAAAACCAGATGGAGCAGGCTTTCTTTGCCCGAAAAAGCGTCCCCTTGCCCTCCAGCCAGTTTTCTAAATTTAAAGCGCGTTTTTCTGCACTGTGGGGCCAAAAAGTCCATTGACCCCCAAACATGGCTTGTAAGCCGGCCCAAGGGGCCCCCTTATCTCGTGACAGCTCATGGGTGAGTGGGGGATGTCTCTGGGGGTGACGGTGGCTTTCAGGCTGGGCCAGCTCTTACAAAACCCCCAGGATGGTCAGGGTCTTTCCCCAAAGGTCCCTTGGTGGCATCAACGTGCCCGGAAAAACCAAAGCCCTTTTGAAATTATTTTGTCTTGGAGACCGCCCCACACAGGTCAGGAGCTGTGGACGGTCTCCCCAACAGACCGAGCGCTGGGGTGGGTAAAATTTTGGGGAAAGTTGTATGCGGTAAAGGGTGAAATCTGTGGCCCCCCTTAATTCGGTGGCTGGAGCCTTTCCCTTGCCCGGCACTTTTCTGAACGGTTCCCAAAAAATTTCTAAACAGCTCCAGGGTTGGAATATGTGAAAAGGTCGAGGTTGGTTCGCATTCCGCCGTTGCCCTGTTCGTCCCGCTGGTGCGTTTTGCGCGTCAGCTGGGGTCCCCGTTTTTTAACCCTCTCATTTTGAGTGGCAAACGTGGGAAACCCCCCTCCACATCTCCAGGATTGGGCAGCGGCAAAAGCCATTACCCAGTACGAAGTGACACTGGCCTGACAAGCAGCGGGGCGGACCCCGGGGTGTTGAGCCACAAAAGTGGGGCAGGTGAAGACTCTGGGAACCTCCTTGCCAGTTTTGGAAGCCACCCCAAAATGGTCAGTGGGACAATGCCTTGTCAGCAGACCATTTGGTGTCTTGCTCTGGGAAAGATCGTTGGCATTGAAACATCAGGTCCCCCAGCGAGGAGGGGGAGAGGACACAGATGGGACAGGGACCCTTTTCTCCCTCAATAAAAAAGGCCCGGCAGTTTCACAATTTTATCGGTCTTCATTAGGGAGTGGGTCGGGGTCCCGGGGTAGTGCAAAGGGGGCGCTCAGCTTCGGGTGATAATTTTGGCAAGTCAGGGCTGTGTTAAAGCTGTGCGGAGGAGGAGGAGGAGGTATTCCTAGACACCGATGTTACCGACGCCCCTGCCTTGGAAAGGGGTTTGGGCCCCGCGGAATTTGAGGCGGAGGAGGAAGATGAGGAAGATCAGTTTGCTAGTGCCCCTTGACCCAGAGGTTTGGGAAATCAAGGCTCCATCTCTCACATGAGTGCTTGGATGCTCCATTTCCTCCAACATGATCCTCGCATTAAGGCCATCAAAATGAACAACAGTTACTGGGTGGCCACCCTCCTGGATCCCTGGTACAAAACAAAACTCAGCACTTTCCTTCCACCCACCCAAATAGAGAGTAAAATGCAGTAAATGGAGACCTTGCTGATTGATCAACTGGTGATATCTGTTGCGTCTGCTTCACGTTCTTCAAATGTCACGGTGTGGAACAACGCCAGCGATGTGACAGCCGTAGAGTGCCAAGTAGCCGTCAGGGCAGCAGCAGCAGGCAAGGTGGCAGAAGCCTAATGTGTGACCTCTGGCATCTTTATTTAGCACCTCACCAACGCATGCAATGCAGGGCACACATACTACAACACCCAGAGACAGCTTAAGATCATGGTGCACGACTATCTGCGTCTAACACCGATGTTTTTGTATGTGTTCCGGACCCAATAGACTTCTGGGTTATCAAAATGGACGAATGGCCTGAGCTGGCTCGCCACGCCATAGAGGTGTTGTCCTGCCCAGCAGCCAGCGTCATATCTGAGCGGACCTTCAGCACAGCTGGAGGAGACATTACAGACAAACGCATCCGCGTTTTCCACAGATAATGTGGATCGTTTGACTTTCATCAAGATGAATCAGGCATGGATCTCTGATGTTGTGGCCCCAATTGTCGAGGTCACGATTAGTTGCTGGTTACTTCACATTCCTCTCCAAACAGAAATGGTCCTCTTGAAAAACTTATTTTTTTAAATGATCATTTCTTACTGCAAAAATTTTTATTCTCAGTTTCCCCAAAAGTTATTTGCTGGTTTTGCTGTGAGGAGGGGGTAAAGACACCAAAATTTCTGGGCAAAACCTATTCCATTTATACTTCATCTTTGAATTTTTTTGCATTTTCAATGGTTTTGGGGTTGTTGCCTCCAATTTTTTTAAAGTGGTGAGAAATCATATTTAATTTTTTCTGTCCGTCATGTTGCTGTGAGAACTGAAAGGTACACAAGGTTTCAGTGTCCATTTCCATTTTACTCAAATCTTTTAGTTTGTCGCATTGTAATGGTCTTGGGGTCTGTTCCCTCACAATTTTTAACAGTGGCTGAGAAAGTCATATTTTATAATTTTTTGGGGTCATGTTGCTGTGAGATACAGCTATAATCATGGTCCTTTGCTGAAAGAAAATGTGGCTTTTAATGTGGCATTTCTCCCTCACAATTTTTATAACATGGTGGCTCGAGAGTCATTTTTATAATTTTTTGGGTCATGCTGTTGAAATGCAGCTAATACTACAGGTCCTATTACTAAAAAATGTTGTTTCTAATAGACATTTGTTCTTCACAATTGTCCAAAGTGGCTCATGGGTCATGTTTTGATTTTTGGGGGCATTTTGCTGTACATGCAGTATATACAGGTCTATTATAAAAAATGTTGTTTTAACAGACTTTGTTCTTCACAATTGTCAAGAGTGGCTCAAGGTGATGGTGCTGTCAGAAACAGGAATAGGTAGGACACTGTTATTAGACACATATTGCAAAATGACTTGTTTTTGCAAGATCTTTAACATAGCTATCAATCCTGTATTAGACAACCATTTAATATAATTAAAAAAAGAGAAACAAAGACATGGCGGGATTCCTTCCTTTTTTAAAAATGTGTTTTTATTTTTAAAAATTCCCAAAAAAAACCGGCTTTTACAAAAAAAGTTTTTAAAAAATTCCTTAAAATTGTACAAGGGAGGGTACAGGAAAACTTGACCGGGAATGTGGGTTTATTCAGAGGACTTTGGAGTATGGACCCACGGACGGAACAAAGAAACAGAGAAAAAATTCCTAAAGCACTTTGGGTTTAAGTAAAAAGAAAAAAATGCCAAAAAAAAGGGCACCGGGTTTGGAAAAGGAGCTTTAAAACCCCCAAAGTTTTTCCAAGTGAAAGCCAATTGGTCCCCCCAACCATTACTAAAGGGGAAAGCGCAAACCCCGGGGTTTTGGGTTTTGTTTACGGGAGGAAGGCGGGAGTTCTTTAAACACTTCCGTTTTCCCGCACCCCTCCCCTTAGAAAGGAACAGTTTTTGTTGCTCTTTATCGGGGCTTTTTAAAAACCTTCGTGTTAATAGTGGGGGGAACCCCAGCCGGGGCTTCACCGCCCCCACTGTAACTGGGCCCGGGGCCCTGTGTGGCCAGGAAGGTATAGTCAATGTCCAGTTCAACTAAAAAAATGGGGGTTGGGAAAGACCCCTTTTTCCCGGGAAATTTTTTAATTTCGGGGGGGTCAGACAGGTTTAAGGGTTCAAAACTGGGGCCCGGGAAAAAGTTCTAGTCAAATGTCCGTGAAACTAAAATTTGGGGTTTAAAAGACTCCTTTTTCCAGATTTTTTAAATCTGGGGGTAGAAAAGGTTTTTTTAAGGTCGCTGCTTTCCATGACGGGGAAATTTAAAATGTCCATTTCAAGAAAAATAAAGGTTCAAAATTTAATATTTGGCCTTTTGGCATTTTTTTAAATTTTGAGGGTTGTTTGCGGTTTTTAAGGGTCATGTGTTGTCCCAAGGACAGGGTTGTGAATGGTTTGGGTGGGGTTTTTTTTTTCTGGGGCCCTTTTTATAGCTAAGTGTTGTGCAAAAAGAGTAGCAGGTATCCATTTGACTGTGGCTTTTAAATTCCGCGTCTCCACCCCTTTTGGGGGTGAAAATTGGAAGGGGGGTTTGTTGCTCCCCCATGGGAAATTTAAATTGGTCACCCGGAAAGATGTTGACTATAAAAAAACCCTTTTTCGAGGGTTTGGGGGTTCAAACTATGGGACACCCCCCGATGTCAAATTAGCACCTATAATCGCTAAAACCAAAATTTGGGTTATAGAAATTTGCTAGTAATTGGTGGGTATTTCATAGGTTAAAAAAAACCCCACCTTTTATTTTTCCGTAAAACAATTTAATTGGGTTTTTTTTTTTTCACTTTGGCGGGGGCCATTTTTTTTTCCCAAAAAAGGGACCCACTTGTATTACATTAGGATACAAAAAATTTGCCAGAAATTGCTGTTGTTTTTCCCATAGGTGCAAAACCCACCTTTTTTTAAATCCGTACCAAATTTTAAATTTTAGGTTTTTTTTAATTTTTGGGGGCAGGCCATTTTTTTTTCCCAATGCCCCCATTTGTTTTTATATTACGATAAAAAAAATTTTGCTAGAAATTCCCAGGTGTTTTTCATAGGTGAAAAAAAAATCCCCTTTTATTATCCGTACATAATTTAATTGGGGTTTTTTTCACTTTGGCGCGGCTATTCTTGTTAAAAAACCCCCATCTTGTACTTATATTAGGATACAGAAATTTTTGCGAGAAATTTGCGGGTTTGTATTTCTTGGTGAAAAAAAACCTCATTTTTTATCCGTATAATTTTTAAAAAAGCTGTTTTTTGCATTTTGGTTTTTAGCCCCCTTTGTACTTAAATTTGGATAAGAAATTTTTTGTTACTTTTGGGTTTGTATTTAATTTGGGGCAAAAAACCAAAAGCTTTTATTTAGCTGTGTTGCACGCTGTGCGGCCCCATTTTTTTCAAATAATCAAGTTTTTTTACGACAATTCTGATAGAAAATTTTTTTTAGCAAATGTTCTCCCTTTGCATTTTCTGAAAAAACACATTTTTTCATCCGGGGTAAAATTCTTTAAAAGTTTTATTGCGCTGTTTTAAACTCGTTTGGTTTCGGGGTAGCGCACTTGTTTTTTTTATTTTTGTTGAAAACCCTTTCAATTCCTAGTCCTAGGGGAGTTGTTAAAAAAACCCCGGGATGAAGGAAGAACCCCTGTTGATTTTTTCTTACGGTTTTTTCCCCCAGACGCATTTCACAGGTATTCGCAAAAAAAACATTTCGTTTCTAATCCTAAATTGGCCGTTTGGAAATTAGAGGGGGTTTAAGAATAGCTGGGGATTTGCCATCTTTTATAAAGAGACTGTCAAAAAACCCTTTTCCCTACCCTTTTTAAAATTTTTTCTTTTTGCATGGAGCGAAATGAAGGGGTAAGGAGCAAATTTGGGGGGTGGCATGGAGGGGAGAGGTTTTTCGAGAGAAAGGGCCCCCTTCCCGTGCTGGCGGCAAAAACCCCAAACCAGCGAAAACGTCGGTT
>JAODAL010081298.1:0-11950 GCA_025379985.1 Phyllomedusa bahiana | reverse complement strand
GAGAAGTCAATATTGATAATTTTTTGGGGTCATGTTGCTGGGAGATACAGCTAATAAATTATGAGTCCTTTGAATAGAAATGTGGTCTCTAAGTGTCATTTTCCCTCACAATTTTTAACAGTGGTGAGAAGTCATTTTTATAATTTTTTGGGTCATTGCTTGCTTTGAAAATGCAGCAATACTACAGTTCCTATTATAAAAAAATGTTGTTTCTTTTTCTAACAGACATTTGTTCCTTACACAAATTGACCAAAGTGGCTCAAGGTCATGACTTTGTATTTCTTGGGGGCATTTTTGCTGTGACATGCAGCTATACTACAGGTCCTATTCTAAAAATGTCTGTTATAACCAGACCATTTGTTCTGCACAATTGACCAATGTGGCTCAAGGGTACATGATTCTGAAATTTTGGGGGCATTGCTGTGACCATGCGCTATACACAGGTCCTATTCTAAAAATGTTGTTTCTAACAGTCATTTGTTCTTCAAAATTGGACCAAAAGTGGCTCAAGGGTCATGCTATGAATTTTTGGGGGCATTTTGCTGTGCATGCAGCTATACTACAGGTCCTATTATAAAAGGTTGTTTCTAACAGACATTTGTTCTTCACAATTGTCATAAGTGGCTTAGGGTCATGCTTTGAATTTTTTGGGGCATTTTGCTGTGACTTGAAGCTATACGTACAGGTCCTATTTCTAAAAATGTTGTTTCTAACACAGGTAATGTGTTCTGACACAATGGTCATGAGTGGCTCAAATGGTGTTGGTGCCTGTCAGTAACAGGAATTGGTAGTCACTGTTATTGGACAAATATATTGACAAAAATGACTTGTTTCTGCATGATCTTTAACATAGCTATCCAATCCATGTATTGAGACAACCCATTTAATACAATGAAAAAAATAGAAACAAAGACATTGTTTGATTCCATCCAATTTTAAAAATGTGATTTCTAGAATTAAAGTACTAAAAAACTTGAATGTACAAAATAGCTGTTAAAAAAATTCCTTCTGATTGTCAATGGGAGGTACAGGAAAAACTTGACCAGATGTAGGTTATTCAGAGAACATGGAGTATGGAGCACAGACAGGAAACAAAGTAACAGAAGACCATTTCTCTGCACAGTTGAGTAAAAAATGAGAAAAAGAATGCAAATAGGGGGATAAAGGGCATGGGTGTAACAGGAAGTCGTTATAACCACCAGTATTTCCAAGTGAAGCTCAATTGGTCCACACTATACGGAGGGGCAAGCGCATACCCAGGTGATTTACTGTGTAAGAGTAAGGCTGGAGTTCTCACACCTTCCGCTTCCGCACTCTGCTTCAGCACGACAGTTTTCGTTGCTGCGTCATCAGGGCATTTAACCTGCGCTGTTAATAGATGACGGACGCCAGCCTGGGCTTTCCACACCGCACCCACTGTAACTCGGCCCTGGGTCATGCTGTGGCCCAGGACAGGTATAGTCAATGTCCAGTGAAACTAAAATGGTGGTTGAAAGGTCTTCCTTTTCCGGCACTTTTTTTTATGGTGGGGGGTCATGCAGGTTTGGGAACCGCATGCCTGTGGCCCAGGACAGCGTTTAGTCAATGTCCAGTGAAAACTAAATGGTGGTTGAAAGACTCCTTTTTCCGGCACTTTTTAAATGTGGCGGTCAGCAGGTTTGGGGCTCATGCATGTGGCCCAGGAAGGTATAGTCAATGTCCAGTGAAACTAAAATGGTGGTTGAAAGAACTCTTTTCTCCGGCACTTTTCTAAATTGTGGGGGTCATGCAGGTCTTTGGGGCTCATGCTGTGGACCAGGACAAGGTATAGTCAATGTCCAGTGAACACTAAAAATGGGGTGAAAGACTACCTTTATTCGGCACTTTTTGAATGTGGGGGTCATTGCAGGTTTGGGGTCATGCTGTGGGACCAGGACTGGTTTAGTCAATGTCAGTGAATCAATAAAATGGTTGGTTGAACAGAATCCTTTTTTCGGCACTTTTTTAAATGTGGGGGTCATGCAAGTTTGGGGCTCATGCTGTGGCCCTAGGACAGGTATAGTCAATGTCCTAGTGAAACTAAAATGGTGTTGAAAGACTCCTTTTCCGGAACTTTAAATGTGCGGAAGGTCATGCAGGTTTGGGGCTCATGCTGTGGCCCAGGACAGGTATAGTCAATGTCCAGTGAAACTAAATGGTGGTTGAGAAGACTCCTTTTTAGTCACTTTTTAAATGTGGGGGTCATGCAGGTTTTGGGCTAATGCTGTGGCCCAGGGACATGTATAGTCAATGTCCAGTGAAAACTAAAATGGTGGTTGATAGATCACCTTTTTCCGCACTTTTTAAATGTGGGGTCATGCAGGTTTGGGGCTATGCTTGTGGCCCAGGACAGGTATAGTCAAATGTCCAGTGAAACTAAAATTGTGGTTGAAAGGATCCTTTTTCCGGTCACTTTTTAAATGTGGGGGTCATGCGGTTTGGGGCTCATGCTGTGGCCAGGACAGGTTAGTCAATGTCCAGTGAAACTAAAATGGTGGTTGAAAGACTCCTTTTTCCGGCACTTTTTAATGTGGGGTTCAGCAGGTTGGGGCTCATGCTGTGGCCAGGGGACAGGTTAGTAAATGTCAGTGAACTAAAATGGTGGTTGAAAGACTCCTTTTTCCGGCACTTTTTAAATGTGGGGTCATGCAGGTTTGGGGCTCATGCTGTGGCCAAGGACAGGTATAGTCAATGTCCAGTGAAACTAAAATGGTGTGAAAGACTCCTTTTTCGGCATTTTTAAATGTGGGGGTCATGCATGGTTTGGGGCTCATGCTGTGGGCCACGGACAGGTATAGTCAAGTCCAGTGAAAACTAAAATGGTGGTTGAAAGACTCCTTTTTCCGGCACTTTTTAAATGTGGGGTCATGCAGGTTTGGGGTCATGCTGTCGGCCCAGGACAGGTATAGTCAATGTCCAGTGAAACTAATAATGGTGGTTGAAAGGACTCCTTTTTCCGATACCACTTTTTTAATTGTGGGGGTCATGCAGGTTTGGGGCTCATGCTGCGTTCCAGGACAGGGATATTCAATGTCCAGTTCAAGTAAAAATGATGGTTCCAAATCAATACTGCACTTCATGGCACTTTTTAATTTGTGGGTGATGCAGGTTTAAGGGTCAGGCTGTGGTACAAGACAGGGATAGTAAAATGGTCTGTGACTTTTTTTCTGTGACTTTTATAAACTAAGTCTGTTGCCTAAGATGTAGGACAGTATCCATTTGACTGTTGTGGATGTTAATTTCACTTCTCCAGCCTTGTTTGGGTTGTTAATAACAAAAAAAAAAAATGAGGTGGTTGGTTGCTCTCACCATAGACTTTACTGGTAATCGGCATAATCGTGTCCCACTATTCGATAATAACTTATCGATAGCGGCCGACTATAGGACATATCGATCCGACTTATCGATTGCCAATGCAATAGCTCAACACTAGCATGTGAGGAGTCTGTAAAGACAGCAAGGTTTCATGACACACCCATATTCAAATTACTCACTTTAATCTTTAGAAGTTTTCGCATTGTCAATGGTTTTGAGTTCATGTTGCTGTGAGATACAGCTATAATTATGGTCCTTGGAACAGAAATGTGGCTTTAAGTGCATTTCTCCATCACAATTTTTAATAGTGGCTGGTGTAGTCATATTTATAATTTTTTGGGGTCATTGTTGCTGCGGATAAGACTATAATCATGGTCCTTTGGAACAGAAAAATGTTGGCTTTTAAGTGGCATTTTTCCCTCACATTTTTAAACAGTGGCTGAGAAGTCATTTTTATAATTTTTTTGTGTCATGCTGCTTTGAAATGTAGCTATACTACAGGATCTATTATAAAAAAAATATGTTGTTTGTAACAGGACATTTGTTCTTCACTATTGTCAAAAAGTGGCTCAGGGTTCATGTTTTATTTTTGGGGGCATTTTGCTGTGACATGCAGCTTTACTTACAGTACTATTATAAGTAAATGTTGTTTCTAACAGGACATTTGGTTCTTCAACAAATGTCAAGAAGTGGCTCAGGGTCATGTTTTGAATTTTTGGGGGATTTTGTCTGTGAATTGCAGCTAGATACAGGTCCTATTGTAAAAAAATGTGGTTTCTAAAAGACATTTGTTCTTCACATTTGTTACAAGAGTGGCTACAAGGGTGATGGTGCTTGTCAGAAACAGAATAGGTAGGACACTGTTAATGGACAATATGCAACAATGACTTGTTTTTGCAGATCTTTAACATAGTAGCTCAATCACTGTATTGAGACAAACCCATTTAATCATAAAAAAAGAGAAACACAAAGTCATGGTGGGATTCCATTCTAATTTAAAAAAATATGTTTTCTAGAATTAATGTACTAAAAAACTTGCATGTACAAAATTGCTGGTTAAAAATTCCTCTGAATTGTACAAGGGAGGTCAGGATGACTTCGACCTGATGTAAGGTTATTCAGAGGACATGGGTATGGAGCACGGACAGAGAACAAAGTACAGAGACAACTTCCTCCAGCAGTTGAGTAAAATGAGAAAAAGAATGCCAAGAAAAAGGGCACCTGGGTGGAACGGAGCTGTTTAACCACCAGTATTTACAAGTGAAGCTCAAATTGGTCCGCACTCATACGGAGGGGGCAAGCGCTACCAGGTCTTGACTGTGTACGAAGATGCTGGAGGTCTTATCACACTTCCGCTTCCGCACTCTGCTTCCCATGTCCTTTTTCGTTGCTGTGTCATAAGGGCTTTTTAACATACGTGTAAATAGTGACGGACGCCAGCCTGGGCTCTCACGCACCCACTGTAACCCGGCCCTGCATGCTGACCTGCGTGTTAATAGATGACAGACGCTAGCATGGCTCTCACCGCACCCACTGTAAGTTGGCCCTTGGCAGCTGGCCCTCCGTTGTTAACAGTTGGCTGGACGGCAGACACTGCGCTCTCACGTTAGGGGGCAATCAGGAGTGGCTTCATATTTCTCTAAAAAAATTCAAGACTTTTGAAAAATGGTGAGTCTGTGAGGTTAAGTGTGTCAAAAAGGGCACCAGGGCTGGACACAAATTGCCACAGTTTGAGGGTTAAAATTTTCTGGGGATGGAGTCACTATGGGGTTCGCATATTTGTCTCCAGGGGTGTCTGTCCATATCACTGAAGAGGATTTGGACGAAAAATTAAAACCATTGAATTGAATGGACAGAATCACTCTCAGAAGCCAGGTGGGCATATGTCTTCTAATAATGGAAGTGTTTTGGGATGATTAGGAAATTTTTAATACTTAGGGGGTGGTAACGAATTAACAATTATACACGTGTAAAAAAATACCTTTAAAAACTGGCAGGGGTGGGGTGTTTGTTGTATGTTAACACACTTGAAAAAAAGCAAAATGATATTAATGTAAAACTATAAATAAAATTACCTAATAAATTCTGTAAAACAAATGTCAGTTACCAAAAAATATACTAAATGACAGTCACTGTACAAAAATAGCATAGTGCAACTTTGTGATCTGTGGGTCAAAACAGGTTTAGGGGTCATTCTGCGGTACTAGGGACAGATATAGTCAATGTCCAGTGAAACTTTATAATGGTGGTTGAGAGACTACTATTTCCGGCACTTTTTAATCTGTGGGTCAGACAGGTTTGGGGCTCATGCTGTGGCCCAAGGACAGTATAGTCAAGGTCCAAGTGAAACTAAAATGGTGGTTCTAAGACTTCCTTTTCCAGCACTTTTAAAGCTGAGGGTCAGACACGGTTTAGGGGTCATTCCTGCGGTACAGGACAGATATAGTCCAATGTCCAGTGTGAAACTAAAATGGTGGTTGAAGACTCCTATTTCGGCACTTTTTAATCTGTGGGTCAGGACCAGGTTTGTGGGCTCATGCTGCGTTCCTGTCAGGGATATTCAATGTCAGTTCAAGTTAAATGATTGATTCTTTTCATACTGCCTTCTGGACTTTTTAATTTTTGGGTGATGCAGGTTTAAGGGTCATGCTGTGGTACAAGACGGATAGTGAATGGTCTGTGAGTTTTTTTCTGTGGTTTTATAACCTACTAGTGTGTTGCCTAAGATGTTAGCACGTATCAGTATGCTGTTGTGTTGTTTATTCAGCTTTTCCAGCCTGTTTGGGTGTAAGAAATGAAGGTGTTGTTGCTCTCCCATGACTTTAATGGTGATCGGCGATAATCCTTATTATCGACTATCGCAGTGATATCGTCTTGATAATTGCCGATATCGACTATCGACCCGATGACGATAGTCAACGTAATCGCTCTTCACTAGTCACAAGTCCTGGCAGAATGGCCCTTAATGTCCCCTGAAATAATATTACTACAATATATTAATGACTTGCTCCTCTTTTGTCCATCATTTGACCTATGTAAATTAACATCAGTTTCTCTTGTTCGATTTTAATATGACAAAGGGTGTAAAGCTTCAAAAAAGAAACTGCAGTTTTGTTGTACTACAGTGTTTTTCTGAGACACTGCATTTCACAAGACACCTTACCACTGAAAAAACTGATTCAATAGAGAACATATGTCTGCCTAATTCAGTGTCTTATCTCTGGATATTTTTCATACTTTTGTCTTATTGTAGACCATAGATAAGGAATGCCTCATCATGTTTGCAACCTTTATATGGCTGCTTGAAATCCTCTCCATTTGCTCTCATGGATGAAGCAATAGACTCTTTTTACACACTGAAACTAGTGATGAGCGACCACTAAAAAATTTGAATTCAGGCTGAACCCCGAATTTTGAGAAATTCGTGCCAAATGCGGAACCCCATTAAAGTCAACGGGAGACTATTTTCAGGTTAATGTTATCCTAACACTGGTGAGGAGAAGCCACAATTACCTTCCATAAGAGTAAAATGGATACGTGGAACAACTTAGTGAAAACAATTTGCTTTTTGATTAGGACCCCTGACAGGAGGACTGCCCTATTGGCATCTGTACTAGTTACCATGTGCCATTTCCAATAATGGTGTCTTCTTGTGTGTCAAAGGGGCTTTTGGGACACCTTAGGATGCAGGGCCCCGTAGCAGTTGCTACCGTCAGGGATGCCAGAGGTTAAGGCAGTACTCCTGTCATAGGCCCTAATCGAAAAGGGGCCAACAAATATGTAAAAAAAAAAAAAAATAGGAAGTAGTAATGGTTGGGGGCCCCATTTGATTTGGCTGTATGGGGCCTGAAACAGTTAATAGATGACTTACGGCAGACTGACTGATGACTGATGTTAATAGATGACTGATGGAATGTGTATTTCACATTGTCAAGAAGACATGCTACAGTTTACTAGTCGGTGGCATCGGCAGCTGGGGCAACAAGATCATCAGAGATCTATGCTTGATCCATTTTGATAAATGTCAAACGATCACATTCTCGTGGGGAAAGATGTATACGTTTGTCAGTTATCACCCTGCCAGCTGTGCTGAAGGTGCGTTCTGAGATAATGCTGGCTGCCAGGCAGGCTAAAATTTGTATGGCATGTCGAGCACGCTCAGGCCATTCATCCATTTTGGACACCCAGAAGTTGAATGGGTCCAGATAAAGTCCAAAAACATCAGTGCTGAGCCGCAGGTAGTCATAGAACATGCACTTAAGGCGGTCTCAGGGTGTTCGAAAGCTACCCTGCCTTGCAGGCATTGGTGAGGTGTTAAAAAACGAGTTAAAAATGTTAACAAGTGCTCTTCTGCCACACTGCCTGCTGCTGCAGTGGCTAATTGCCATTCTACTGCTGTCACGTTTCTGACGTTGTTCCACCGTGACATTAGAACGTGAACAAGATGCAACAGATGTCTCGAGTTGGTCAATGAGCACTGTCTCAAATTTCTGCATTCTACTGTCAATTTGTGTGGGTGGAAGGAAAGTGCTCACTTTTGATTTGTAACGTGGTTCAAGTTGGGTGGCCACCCAGTTATCACTGTTCATTTTGATTGCCTTGATGCGTGGGCCATGTTGCAGGTACTGTAGCATCCAAGCACTCATGTGTGAGATCCTGCCAGGCTCTCCCAAGCCTCAGGGTCAAGGGGAACTAATGGGATCCTCCTCTTCTTCCTCCTCTTCCTGTAATCTGTGCCAACCTCTTACCACTAAAGGATAATCAGTATTGATGGTGTTCTCCCCTGCCTCCTCATCCTTCTCCACTTCCTCCTTCTGACCGTCCCCACAGTCCTAGCTAGCCTCATGTGCTCTACTCTGTGAGCTAAGTTACCGTCCTGCACCCACCCTCGACCAAGAACCACTGTCTAAAAAAGACATATACAATTGCAAAACAGTCGGGCCTTCTACATCCTCTAGCGAGTAAGACTCTGTGTCCGCCTCCTCCTCCATCACTGCTGGGACCTGCTGCCGCAGAGTGCCTAACGCTTGTTCCAGTACAAATATAACAAGAACAAGGGCTGACGAGGGCATTATGCTGACTGACCATTTTGGTGGCCTCTTCAAAACTGCCAAGGAGATCCTTCACAGAATAAAAGTAATAATGGAATGCGCTCACCATACAATCCTCGTGCGTAGCTTGAATGCTTTCAGCTGAGTAACACACCTCCGTCAGGGATCCTGGCCCCCAGCCAAGACCAACATGCGCTTGAAAAATATATAGAAGCGGATCCAGCGGTAACGGTGAAAAACATGTTACTTTATTGTAACCAACATGCAGACAGGGTGCAGTACAAGCAGGGACCAACGCATTCCGGGCGTTACAAGTCGCCCTTATTCACGGTACACGTATGTTCGTGATTCCCACATTTAAATAGTGAATACAAGTAAGTGAGGGGCAGAGGATCGGGTCGCAAATGCGATACGTCATATCCTCCTAAACATACATTTTAAAACATACATTCTTTCTACCAGCATAAGCAACATCCTAATACAAATAACATATGAGTATATATATTTTTATTTACGTTATTACCTACCATCCAATTCAAGAGAAGATGCTTTGAGAAATTAAAATATATAAGCAAGGTCATTTTGTAAATTCAAACCTTGTGGTATTCTTGTATCCAGCTGGTAGATCCAGAAGGCCTCTCTCATGCGCAGGAGATGTTCACGATCTCCTCCACTATGGGAACATTTCACCCTTTCTATACCAGCGCAGGTGAAGCCCTCTGTTTCCCCAGCATTCATCTCTAAGAAGTGCTTAACAGCACCTGAATGGGAAAGGTATCCTTTGTTTATACTGTTTAGATGTTCTGATATACGTGCTCTAAGTTTACGTTTAGTACTACCGATATATATTTTACTGCATATAGTGCATGTAATGGCATAGACAACGTAGTCCATATCACAATTTATAAAATCATTAATTTTATATGTTTTCCTGCCATTGGAATCTCTAAATTCAGTATTTTTTCCAGAGTATTTGCAGATACCGCATCTTTTTTTGTTGCAAGGGAAGAAACCTTTTAAGTCTAACCAAGTTTTATTTTTTGTTTTACTTGAAAAGTGGCTAGGGGATAGATCTAAACCAATAGTGCGATTACGTTTAGCTACCAATTTAACTCCCTCATCAAGGATATTGGCTAGGATAGGGTCTTGTCTGAGTATGTTCACATTTTTGTAAAAAATATTTTTTATTTGCTTGTATTCAGAGGTGTATTTCATAGAACACACAATCCCTTCAAATTTCTTTTTCTTTGGGTTAAAGGGTTTCAAAAGGCCTTACTGTGTTCTCCCTTTCATCTTATCTTTTGCCGATTGAATATGCTTTTGTGTGTAACCCCTCTCTTTAAGTCTCCGATCTATGATGTCAATATTTTTATTGTAATCATCAGTCTTAGCGCACGCTCTGCGTGTCCGGTTGAATTCCCCCAAAGGGATGGAATGAATAGTGTGTGCCGGATGGCAACTATTGGCTTTCAAAATAGTGTTTCCACTGGTGGATTTTCTAAAAAGTGTAGTGTGACAGACCGGCTACAGGTAGTTGCCGGTTGCTGCCACTAGATGGAGATATACCAGATGGTATTTACAACATACCACCAAGGATACCTGGCCTTGGTGGGATAAGAGCCAGCTGTATGTTTTGTCAGCCACTCTAGGTGGTTGGCAACTATATAGGAGTAGTTTGGCTTTTCAGCCGTTCCTGGGTTGGCTCTTATTGGGAGTAGACAATGCGTTGGGTGGGCGTCTACTCCCCATGTTCCAGGCCACGTTTTGGATAGGGCTCGGGCGTCATATAAAAAGCCAGGGCCTTCAGTTGTTGAGGGGGCGTGGTCTGCTAGCTGGTAGTGCAGCAGAGGAGCCGGAGAGAGGCTCTGGCCCCCGGAGGCTGGAGGGAAGCCGTTACTGTACTGGAGAGTGCAGGATGTGAAATACTGGACATTAGGTCCAGACAACGTGTAGAGAGGGAGCTCTCAGTTTAGTTAGTGGCCAGACGGCCTAGGATTTTATTTGTTTTGTTTTCAGTATATGTACTGTGCCTGAATAAAACTGGCTGAGGCCAGATTCAACTGAAGCCTGTGTTGGAGTGCCATTATCCATTTACCCAAAGACGACGATCCGAGAGCTACATATCCCCAGGACGGCCCAAGATGGCGTCCGAACGCAAGTGAGGCGTTACAGTATGGTAGAGGATGCCATGGGCAAGGATTGGCACTAACTAGCTGTGCACAAAGTGGTGCAGAAAAAATGTAGTTTGAATAGTCTACATAGGAGTGCTGAAATTTAGCTTTGTGAAAACAAAGGTGCTTTTGAAGCGACACACCCATATACAGACTGTTGCCTGTGGGGGAAGGCTGCCTCAGTGCACAGGAGAGTGTCTCTGGAGAGTCAAGGGACGCACCCCAGTACAGAGACTGTTTGGGCACTAGTCTTGTGGAGTTAAAGTGACTGTTGCCATTGGTGAAATTTTTTGTTTGCCATGGAGGAGCTGCTCGCCCAGTTGATGCAGGCTACTGCTAAGCAGCAAGAGTTTAATAAACAGCTCCGGGCGCAGTTTGAAGCAGAGCATGAGGCAATAAAAGCCATTGCCAATGGTTTCCAAGCTGCTGTGGTGTCTGAAGAGGCTGAGCCAAAGATGGAAAAGACGGCTGCCAAAATTCACCAACCTGACTGGTGCAACGGATGCCTACAAGTGGAAATGTGCTGGAGAGGCTGTCCGGTTGCCAAGAGGCCATGGGTTTAAAGTCCCAGGAGAATGGAGTCGTCCAGAGGTGTGGATGTGGCTGTTGCTATGGGCAACCAACCTGACGACTGCTTGAGCGGAGGTCCTGTGACCAGGAGGCCATGTCGTCCACCAAAGGAGTCCACTTCAGGAGACACGGAGTTACTGAGGGAACTACGTGCTGCCGTTGGCGTGGGCAACCGCGTTCATCAGCAGGAGCCGTGCTGGAGATGCCACAGAGTGGAGAGGTGTGCTCCTGATTGCCCTCTCAGGAGGAGGCCAAAGAGGTTGCAGGTGCAAGCCCTGGAGTTCCAGGTGGGTGGAGTCCCACCCCTGCTTGGCATGGACAGTCAGCCAGAGATGCCCAAAATACGCCAAGAACCCGGTAAGACTGTTCCTGTTGTGTGTGACACCGGTGTTGGGACTGTCAGTGATATGCAGAATTGATGTGAGGACTTGGCTGGGCTAAACGGAGGTGGAGATATGCTGCCAAGCCAGAAGAGTCCAGAGAGCAGTGGCAGGACTGTAATTAATGGACTGGTAAAGTCTGATGGACTGGGCGCATTACATGCGATGTTGCCTGTGGGAGATGGTCACCCCAGGTGTTACTTCCTGGGTTATAAATACTATGCATGTGATCCATGACCTGGTCCCAAAGCCTGAGCAGGGGGATGTTGGCTGTGTTACAAAGTTAGCTTAAGCTATTGCTGTGTGTGAAGAAAATGCACTGTGTGAACAGGCTGCAGCAGAGGGGATTAGTGCAAGTGCGCCCCTAGAGGTCGTGATTCACAGTGCTGGAAGTCGCACAGGTGATGTGTGTCCAGTGAGGATAGCCAGCGTTATGTTTGCTCTT
>JAODAL010081297.1:10000-11951 GCA_025379985.1 Phyllomedusa bahiana | reverse complement strand
TCCTGTGAACAATGTTTTAACCCATTTTGCAGTTAATGTATACATTGAACAAAAATTTAAAAACAGACTTTTTATTTTTTTACTGAAGGGAAATGTGTCTCGTCAGAAAGGGTGAGAAAGACCCGGGCAGGAGCGAGTGAAAATTACCTTGTGATAAACTAAAACTTGAATACAGCAAAATTCTGAAAGGAATGATAAGAGCATTTCTAGCATTCCAGTCGCTTTAGAATTGGTGCGGAGAAATACAGATCATCTAAAGAGAACAGAGCAATGGATTCAAGGTGTGAAGAAACTTGTCTTTAAGGGCACCAACAATATGGCTACTTCCTTTCAACAACTGCACCACCTCTCTCACAGGATGCGTCTGGTGGAGCAGCTCAGCGGTCCTGAAGCTGCAATACCAGATAATAATAATAGTGCAACTGAAGCAAGAAAAGAAAGTAATAAATACAAGGGAAATACGGTAGTATAACATCAACGATAATAATAATAATAATAATAATAATAATAATAATAATAATAATAATAATAATAAAAAGATATAATGAGCATAATAAATAAAAAATAATTTTAAAGTGATAATAATAATAATTATTTTGATTGATTTAGCTATTTTAATTTATTATTATAATTATTATTATTTTTAAATAATTAAATTATGTTATAATTTATTATTAATAATAATAATAATAATAATAATAATAATAATAAATAAAATCAATAACACAATATTCTTATTATTCTTATTATTATTATAATTGTATTAATTATAATACTGAAATTATTATTATTAATAGTAATAATCATACAAAATAATAAAATTTAAAAATGAAATAAATAATAAAATAACATTAAAGTAATAAAATAAATAATAATAGTTATTATTGATTTTGCTATTTTAAAGTATTATTATTATTATTATTTCCATTATATTGTATGATTTTAATAATAATAATAATAATAATAGTAAGCATTAAACTGCTAAAATATAATGAAACTAATAAAAATAACATTAAAGTTATAAAATAAATAATAATAATAATAAATGAAATTGCAAAATCAATAACAAAATATTATTATTATTATCATTATTATACTTAAATAATAATAATAATTATTATTATTTATAATAACAACAAGAAACAATAATAATAATTTTAATAAATTACAACAATAAACAAAATAATAAATACCATTTTCATTTTTATTATTATAAATATAAGGATTGTAATAAAAAGGATAATTATAAAAAACTACAAATACTTCTACTTGGAAAAAATGATGATGATGATGATAATAATCATTAATTTATTGCAGGGTCCAACTTCTGTCACCCCTTCCAATGAACTGAATAAAGGGGCCACAGTGCTTGAGGGGCTCCCACACACAACTCTGCTGGTCCATAAGTGCCACAGGATATTCCAGCTAGAGAAATGTGACCAGAGTTGTCCTCAAGCACAGCAATGCAGTGGGCCCTGCCCAAATTACACCAGGCCATGCCCAAACAGGACTCCACATAAGGCCATGCGTCTAACCACCCCTGAATACACACATACCATCACACCACCGATATTGGGACCCCCTGCTGACATCTGGTAGTCAGCCTGCAGCCAACGAGACTAATTGGCCGAGACTAACGGCCTAAGATCACTCTGTTAAATAAGCAGAGCTAATCCACGGATCCAGGGCAAATGTCCTGGATTTCCAAGCATTCACTACCTGTGACTTCTTATGGGTTCCCCCGATCAACTGCCTAGTGTGCCCTACTGATGTGACATGCAGGGCCTACTGATGTGACATGCAGGGCCTACTGATGTGACATGATAGAAACTGGTAAAAGTCAGGGGGCCCAGAGGCTTTGGTTGTACGGAGTCCTGAAATTACATATGGCAGCCCTGGACCTTAACTTCAACTTGAAACCCCTATGGTCAATATATTCTTCTTGCACAAG
>JAODAL010081297.1:0-7500 GCA_025379985.1 Phyllomedusa bahiana | reverse complement strand
TAACGGGGAATAAGAGAGAAGTGCGGGGAATAAATGAGGCTTGGCAGCAATAAACAGATCCGGTGGCAGATGTTCACTGATGTGCACTCATGTCATCACTTAAACTGACACCATTCCATCAGCGCCTGGGTCCTTCAGCTTCATGAATGTTTTACAATACATCACCTGAAGGAAGAGGAATAGGAGAGAGAAGCCGCTTATTATCAATGCCCACACGCTACAGCTCTGCAATTAACCTTCATAGTAACAAGGCCCGGTAATGCTAGGACAGAGAAGGACCAGAGCCCTAACTGGGCCTGGAAAAGGGCTTCTTGTGGCCTCCTGCCCCCTGTAAGATGAGTTGGTAGAAATGAAAGTAATTTCCTTCTTTCCTTCTCCCTTCTTTCCTTTCTTTCTTTTATTTTCCTTCCTTCCTTTTATCCTTCTTTACTTATTTTCCTCCTTCCTTCCTTTCTTCACTCCTTCCTTCTTTCCGTCCTTCCTTCCTTCTTTACTTCCTTCCTTCTTTACTTGCGTCCTTCAGTTCTTCCTTCCTTCCTTCTCTCCTTTTCTTCAGTTCCTTTTTCCCTTCCTTTTTTCTTTTCCCTTCCTTATTTCTTTTTCCTTCCTTCCTTCCTTCCTCCCTTCATTTTCTTCATTTCTTAGCTCTATTGTCTTCCTTCCTTTTTTCTTTCTTTCCTTCCTTCATTTTCTTTTTCTTCCTCTCCTTTCTGGCTTCCTCTCTTTTATTGTCCCTTCCTGCCTTCTCTCCTTCCTTCCTTCCTTTCTATCTCCTTCCTTCCTTCCTTTCCTTCTTTCATTCTTCCCTTCCTTCCATCTTTTCTTTCTTCCTTTTCTTCATTACTTAGCTCTATTCCCTTCCTTAATTAACTTTCCTTCCTGCCTTCCCTCCAACCCTTTCTCCCTCCTTCGTTCCTTTCTTCCTTCCTGTCTTCTTCCCTTCCTTCCTTTTCTTCATTCCTTAGCTTTTTTCCCTTCCTTCCTTTTTTCTTTCCTTCATTTCTTTTTCCACCCTTCTTTCTTCCCTTGCTTTTAGTTTACTTCCCTTCTTTCCTTCCTTTTATTTTCTCTCCCTCTCTCTCTCCCTTCCTTCCTTCCCTCCCTCCTTACAGCCTGTATTCCTTCCTTTCTTCTTCCCTTCCTTCCTTTTCTTCATTCCTTATCTTTATTTTCTTCCTTCATTTCTTTTTCCTTCATTCCTTCTTTCTTTCCTTCCTTTTATTTTCCCTCCCTCTCTCTCTCCCTTCCTTCCTTCCTTCCTTCCTTCCTTCCTTCCTTCCGTCCTGGTCTTCAGTATGCGGCATTCAAGGTGCGTTGTTCTTCACCTAGCTATACTCTATAATGGACAGGATGTATTGTTGTAGATGGTAATGCATTCACCGCTGCACTCCTGCCAGTTGGCATCATCAAAGGGAACGCTGTGTGGGCCAAAATCATGACTCATATCAATATCCATAGAGCTGAGGTCTAGACATGTAGAAATATTTATGCCGATCATGATGTAAATCCACACAGGGTTCCCTATGACAAAACTAACTGGCATACCCAGTAGAATTATCAATGATTTGTCTAAGAAGTGTAGAACACAACAAATAGGGTTTTAGACTTAGAACTTTTATCTAGAATAGAGGCGCTCACATCAGCCAATAGCAGTGTTGCTCATATCTGTCCCTGTTTAATTTGACTAATTTTGTTTTCACACTGACCCTAACCGAACCCTAGTCCTGTCCAAAGCCAGAAGCCTAAAATGGAGTTAAGGTTTTTTAACTGGTTTTCAAGGCTTAAATTACTGGACCCCATTGACTCTAGTTCTGTGGCGCTTGTGCATTTATGTCACTATTGATATCACAAATCCAGTCCAACTTGCATCAGGGTTACACTAAAGTGAAGGTGGTGCAGTGGTGACGGGGACTTAAGTCCTGCAGACCAGTCAGAAATCATTAACCCCAACTTAGGGTTAGGGTTAAGGTCACACTTCTGTTTTTTTTTTCTTGCAAAAAAAGATCAATTTCGGTCAATCTGACCCAAAAAACTATCTTGACCATAATATGTTCTTCAAGGGGATTTGTGTGTGGCACTTAGTCCTCCAGACCCTAGCAAGGGACTTTTGAAGGTTCTCTACCTGTGCTAGATCAAGTTCAGGTTTCCAGCTATGTGCATGTAGCCATTAAGGTAGTGTTTCACTATAAGTGACTGTAACCCCTAAGCCTTAGGTGCCATTCTTTTCCTTCTTTCATTTTTCTTCTTTCCTTTCTTTTCCCTTCCTTCCTTCATTCTTCCCTTCCTTCCATCTTTTCTTTCTTCCTTTTCTTCATTATTTAGCTCTATTCCCTTCCTTACTTCATTTTCCTTCCTTCCTTCCCTCCCACCGTTACTCCCTCCTTCATTTCTTTCTTCCTTCATGTCTAATTCCCTTCCTTCCTTTTCTTCATTCCTTAGCTTTTTTCCCTTTCTTCCTTTTTTCTTTCCTTCATTTCTTTTTCCTTCCTTCCTTATTTCTTCCCTTCATTTTATTTTCACTTCCTTATTTCATTCCTTTTTATTCTCCCTCCCTCCCTCCATCCCTTCCTTCCTTCCTTCCTTCCTTCCTTTCCTTACCTTCCTTTCCCCTACCTTCCTACCTTCCTTCCTTCCCTAGATCAAGTTCAGGTTTCCAGATATGTGCATGTAGCCATTAAGCTAGTGTTTCACTATAAGTGACTGTAACCCCTAAGCCTTATGTGCCTCTCTGTGAGAAGAAATAAACCTTGTTGCTTTTGCACCAGCAATCTGCAATATTTCTGCAGGGTATAGATCTCCTCCAAGTTCATTCTTTAGATGTAGATGCTTGCTTGCTTCCTTCCTTCCTTTTTTCCTTCCTTCCTTCCTTCCTTCCTTCTTTACCTCCCCCTTCCTTCCTTTCCTTCTTTCATTTTTTTCTTCCTTCCTTTTTCCCTTCCTTCCTTCATTCTTCCCTTCCTTCCAGCTTTTCTTTCTTCCTTTTCTTCATTACTTAGCTCTATTCCCTTCGTTTTTTCATTTTCCTTCCTTCCCTCCCACCCTTACTCCCTCCTTCGTTCTTTTCTTCCTTCCTGTCTTCTTCCCTTCCTTCCTTTTCTTCATAACTTAGCTTTTTCCCTTTCTTCCTTTCTTTCTTTCCTTCATTTCTTTTTCCTTCTTTCTTTCTTCCCTTCCTTTTATTTTCCTTTCCTTCTTTCATTCCTTTTAATTTCCCTCCCTCCCTCCCTTCCTTCCTTCCTTCCTTCCTTCCTTCCTTCCCTAGATCAAGTTCAGGTTTCCAGATATGTTCATGTAGCCATTAAGCTAGTGTTTCACTATAAGTGACTGTAACCCCTAAGCCTTATGTGACTCTCTGTGCAAATAAATAAACCTTGTTGCTTTTGCACCAGCAATCTGCGATATTTCTGCAGGGTATAGTCTCCTCCAAGTTCATTCCTTAGATGTAGATACTTTGCAACTTCCTTCCTTGGCCATTTGTTTTGAGAAACGACACAAATTCGAGGCTTGACGCACATCGGCAATAGAATTCTTTTGTCAGTTGGGTCTCAGATTTGGTTCCTTTGGCCTTTTGTCAGAGAGAATCAGTGGCCTTATCCTCACAATAAGGCATTGTTTGCTTGTAATTTCCTTTATTAGGTCACGCGAACCATGAAGTAAAGGTCAGTTGCCATTTACGTTCCTATTAGTTCCATGACACTTGCTTTCACGACCTTCAGCCGGCTTTGACTTGATTGTTCTGAATCCTCCTCAATAGACTGTTGGACGGATTGAAATTTCCCTTACATTTTGTAGGATGTCCACGAGCCCTCCATTGATGTTATCTGGTTAATAAGCCAAGCATGACATACTGAGTCAAGCTATAGGATGACTTTATAGGGACATGCCTGTATTGCTGTAATTTTTATGGCCCATCTAACCCAAAGTCAATTATCTTTCCTTTGGATTCATGCACACAGACAAGTTGCAGATCAAAGTGGTTGGTATGGCGCCCAAAAAGATTATTGGGTCTATACCACATGTCAAACTCTAGGCCCACAGGTCAAATCCGGCATGCCGCGTAATTGTATATGGCATGTTACTTCTTCGATAAACAGATGGACATGGTTTGGACACAGAAGTTCTGGATCTCCTCTTTTGCCAGAGGATACAGCCTGTGGTTGGTAAAAGCTCCAGCTCCAGCATAGGAAGTGGGAACCATCTTAGATTTAGAGATCCGGCACATGCCTCCACTCCGCTCAGCAACTTGCAGCTACTCAGGCATTCTAGGCAGAATCCAAGGAGTTCTAATGGCCATGTGAGGACAAACATAATGCTGATGTGGTCCTCAGGGAAAATGAGTTTGGTCTATACTGTACCCCCATATGTCTTTAATTTACCATTAAGGCTTCTTACCCTTAGATGCAATGCCCCATCAGCTGCCATATTACACAGGAATCATCTCTAGGAAGAAATGTTCTTGAGTAGAATATGCTACTACAAGGAGGCACCATGCAAAGACACATGGAGAACTTAAAAGGGTTGTCTCACTACAAGGATTGCTTTTTATGTTAAAGATCTTGCAAAAAAAAGTCACTTTGCAATATATGTGCATTAACAGTATCCTACCTATTCCTAGATATCACCTCTTATATGGGCTGCATCAGCTCCCCCGTGCTTAGCTACAGACCTTTGACTACCTGATAGGTGCCACAGGTTTGTATGAAACAGACCTGGCTTCTACTGCAACCATGGAACCCATTTAAAACCCCCCTGAGTACAAAGTAAAACCCAAAAAAAAAAACTGAGGTAAGATCAATGTGGAACAATGTATGAAACAACCCCTTTAAGCTGACATGGCTCGATGCATGTGCCATTAGAGTCCCCCAAATTAGTGATTGCTTGCTGTAATAACCATATGTATCTTTTCTGTTCCAATTTCACTTAACATTTTTTTGACCTCACTAATTACTTTCCTTTTTTTAAAAATCCCATATTTTCCCCTAAAAATAGGGGTGGGCCCTGAAAATTCCCCTTCTATCGTTCATTCCCTGTCCAACCCTTATACTTTAGGGAAATTCCCCCAATCTGACCTTTGGGGAATTGAAAGGCCCAAATTTTCCATGTCTAACCCCTTGATATTTTATAGGCCAGTTTTTACCATATCTTACCCTTGGATACTCTGTAGGCTAGTTCTCATCTTGTCCAAATCTTGGATAATCCATTCCATTCTACCAATTCAACCCATGGTATCTTTTGGGCCAGTTCTTGCTATTTTTGTTTTGTTACCTGTGGCCGTTCTCCCATTCTGCCCCGTGGATACTTTTCTCTGGGCCAGTTCTCACCCGGGTTTACCCCTGAAACTTTTTCTTTGAGGAGTTCTCCCATGTCTGTCCCCTTGCTATTTAACCGTTCTTGCCATGTCTGACCCTTGTAAACACTGTTGACCAGTTCTTTCCATGTCTAACCCTGTGATAACCTCTAGGCCAGTTCTCACCATGTATGACCCTTGAATACTCTGTGGACCAGTTCTTGCCATGTCCGACCATTGTATACTCTGTAGACCAGTCTTCCCCATGTCTGTCCCTTATATACTATGAAGACTGGAAGACTTGCCATGCTTCCCCATTTTCTACAGCTTCTTTCAGGTGTTTAATGTTTATTTCCGTGTTATTTCTCATGGTCTCCAACCAATGGGCCTTTGGTCTCCCTTATTTCCTTTCCTATTAACCATCCCAGGTAGCATACACTTTTTTTATGGATTTGTCCTCATCACATGACCAAAATAGATCACTTCCCATAGCATGGTAAATTGAAGGCATACAGAGGTGCAGGTAGAGTGGCAACATATGATATACCACCTGCAGAAGACATATGGCTAAATGCTATGGGTTGGGGAAGACCTGGTTACCTACCCTGTAAAACCGTAACCATGAAACTCTACGGAACCAAATTAATATGCAAATAATAGAGTGAAGACTAAACTTTTACTGGCAGTATAAGATAGAAAGTAATGTATTAATGAAGCCCTATGTAACAACACAGATCAACATGTCAATAAAAGTCTATAAAAAGTTGGGTGACGGCCCCCGAGGGAACACCCGAACTTCAATATCAATTTTCATGCTTTGCCATGTTTATTTCCCATTCAATGCATTTCCAGAAGAATCAACCTGTTAGTATAGACAAAGGATTACTTGGGTTCCTCAGGGTTAATGTCTTAACGCCCCAGAGTCTACCTAATAAGAACCTACAGTATTTTCTTTTAGCGAAATCCAAAGTCAATTTTAGCTTTTAGCCGTTAAATGTAAATCAACCAAAGCTACTACCAGGGTAACGTCAACTTTATCTAGACTGTGAACTTCTGAACTTCTGTCAGTCGAGTGAAAGAATCCAAATGAGTCCCCTGACGGCAAAACTGTAAAGGGTCTGTCTCCACCAGTCATGCAACGAGTCAATACCGGTGGGGTTTCTTGGGAAAGGGAAACATAATTGTTTGGGGTTTCCCCGGTTTTTAAAAAGTTTTAAAAAAAGGTTTATGCAAGTAGCATGCGGTTTATAAAAGGTCCCCTTTAATCAAAATTTTGGGCAGGTGTTGACTTACAAAGTTATTTAACTTTGGTTTTCCCCAATTAGGCGTTTGGGGTTTAGCAGGGGGCCCGCGCTTTGTGGTGGATTTTCCCTGAAAATCGATGCATTTTTTTTTATCCTGAAATTAAAATTTTAAATTTACTTTGGGAACGGGTTGTTTGTGAAAATTTTTAAAATTTGGGGCCATTTTTAAGCCCCCATAGTACAAAAATCCTCCTCTTATTAGTCAAAGAGTTCAAGAGTTTTTATTCTTTATTTATTATTTTTATAATTTTTACAGAGTTGTTTAAAAGGGGGTTTTTCCCAAAAAATTTTAAAAATTTTTCCCTACCACCCCCCCACTATGCTTTAAAAAAGAGGAATTAACTAAAATTAAATTTTCAAATTTCCCCCGTTCAAGCCCTGCCAAAGCTCCAATGTGTTTCCCCCACCCCCCGGTTTCCCCATGAGGGCATCCCAAGCATATGCCCAGATTCCCTTTTTTGGGGTTCAAAATTTATATGTTCCAAAGAAAATGATGGGCACAAAATGGGGGAGCCCCAAAAGTAGGGGGGGGGGAAAAAAAATTTCCCCCCTTGGGGAGGGGGCCCCCAATTAAAAAGGGGTTTGGGGTGAGGATTTATTGCACCTTTCAGGCCTCACTGATTGTTTTGCTGAAAACAAGACTTATGGGGGAAAAAAGCTGAGGTGCTTCAAAGCAAACCCCCTATTGGGGTATGTTTCCCCAATTTAAAATTTTAGCCAAAGGGCTTTCAGGGTGAAAGGGGGGTTTTTTGCCAAATAGTTAAGTTCATCTAAAAACAGCTGTTTTTTGGGGGGGTTCACCCCCTTTTCAGTGCAGGTTTGAACTTTTGGGTTTGGGTGGGGGGAGAGGTAGAGTGGCTCATATCCCCTTTTACATTGCCCAAGGGGTTTGTGAGCTACATGTGACTT
>JAODAL010081296.1:0-11952 GCA_025379985.1 Phyllomedusa bahiana | reverse complement strand
GAGGGGGGGTTGCCGTTGAGGGAGCTAATAAGCTATAAAAAGTGGCAGTAATTTATATATATAAGTGAATGTATTACATAGTGTCATTTTTTTTCTTTCCTAACTCTATGAATATATTGTGAATTCCTTACTTGAACTTGTGTTAATTTATTAACTGCTTACACTCCATAGCTACAGTAAGCATGCAATAATTTACTTACTGCTGGCACCCATTAATCCTTTACCGAAATATCACGTATGAATATGTCATCATGCCAGTAAGGAACTATGGAACGGGTTAACACACTGGGCCACATGTATAGCAACCAATCAGCGCTCCCCTTTCATTTTTCCAGAGTACTACATGAAATGAAAGGGACACTCTGATTGGTTGCTATGGGCAACAAAGTGAATTTTAGACCTAAACAGTTTTCATACATGTGGCCCACTGAGTCCATCCTATAGGCGGCAATTACCTGCTCCAATCCCTGCTGTTCAACCCTTTAGACACTGTGGGGCCACATGTATGAAAACTGTCTTGGTCTAAGACTTCCCTTGTTGTCTATAGCAACCAATCAGAGCTCCCCTTTCATTTCATATAGTGCTCTGAAAAAATGAAAGGGACGCTCTGATTGTTTGCTATGGGCAACAAGGAAAGTCTTAGACCAAGACAATTTTCATACATGTGGTCCCACGGTGTCTAGATAAATGAGGAACAGTGCTGCACACCGTTCCTCCCTGAGGCCTCCCTCCTCCCCTCTCATGACAGGATCCTGGGTAGCTGATCAGTTACCATGGTAGCTAATAAAGGCTTCCGTAGCCGTCATGTTAGCACTTCTATTAAAGGGGTTGTCTCGCTACAATGATTGGGTTTTAATTAAAAGATTTTTAAAAAACAAGCAGCTTTGCAATATATGTTCATTACAAATGTTCCTACTGATTTTGAGTTATCCCTGTTAGTAGTAGTGCATCAGCTCCTGAAATCCCTATAGCAGCAGACCTGTTGATCTTTATCTCACTGGCTGTCAGGGGTGATGACTCATCTGTTTCTGAATACAGGTCAGAGCACAGAGCCCCTCCCACACAGTATGCTTCTGTAGTGGAGGGAGAGGGAGGGCTCTGGCTTCTGTGTCTGTGTAGCTGGATTAACCCTGTGTGTGCCTGCTCCCTCCTGCTCTCTACACAGATTGAGGAGAGCAGAGGTGAGGCTGATCAATAGATGTGACAGCAATGAAGTGTGTTACTATAATCATGATGTGTCTGTGGAGCTGTGACTATACTAATAGAACAGATCAGGGGGGCATGTGAACGGTTCATGCTCTGCTGTATTAGTGACACATCCTGAGTATAGTAACTCACTTCACAGCTGCCCTGTGTCTGTTCTGATAGGGGTTGTTTGTTGTTGCTGGAGATGTGGAGATTTGTATGCTAAGCAGGGGGTATAGGAACACTTACATCCCCCCTGCTCTGCTATTAGCATACACAGCTTCACAGACCTCTCCACACTCATAGATCAGCCCTCTCCTGTCTCCATGGAGCTGACAGTGCAGCTGATCTAGCAGTGAGCAGCAGATCTAGGCAAGCGCACACAGGGTTAACTCTGGCAGCAAATCCCCTCGCCCTCCCCCTGCTGTATAGAAGGAGAGCTGTCTGTGTGCTGAGGGGAGGGGGGAAGAGGGAGGAGAAGAGGCAGACAAGAAGCACGCCCCTGAATTCAAAAATCCTTTGCTGCCAGAAGCATTGAAGTAGGCTGAAAGCCTGTAATGAGACAACTCCTTTAAAGGGGTTGTCTCGCTACAAAGAATAGCTTTCAAATTGTAGGGAACACAAAATAAAGACATTTTCCAAATATGTTGCTTTGTTCATCTGTTTTTGTTAAGGAGATACAAGTGAATTTATGACCTGCCTGGCTGTTTCCGTTCCCTCAGTAACCGACCTGTGTATATCTCTCCCCCCTGCTGTTTGTTCTATGTGATAGCAGTGAGTGATGTCATCACACAGGTCATGGCAGCCTCTGTGCTGCTGGGCAGTAAAAAGCTTGATTTATGTAAAGTAAACAGAACTGTAATTAGGGCTTTTGTTTGAGGGATCAGATAAAACCTTCTGCAACCAGTTTCAGAAGCTTCTGAGCTAATTAGCAACTGAAAACAGAGAGTTGAATTCACCAAGGAGCTGTATGCAAATTAGTCAGTCTAAACCAGGAAGTGACAGAGTATTTCATTCATGCATCCTATGAAACTCTGTAGGGAGACAACTCCTTTAAAGGAAGCAATAGAACCGCCACTTTGATACATCCCTCTGCATTATTTACAGTTGAAACCAGAGTTTTACATACATTATATAAAAAGACACATATCCATGTTTTTCTCACTATCTGACATGAAATCAGAATAAACCTTACCCGTTTTAGGTCAGTTAGTTAAAATTATTTATATTTGCCAAATGCCAGAATAATGAGAGAGAGATCATTTTTGGCCCAAATCATAAATTTTAAGGGCAATGCTACCAAATATTAATGAAAAGTATGTAAACGTTTGACTTTGTAGAAAGTGATAAAAATTCCTTAAAAAATTCTCTCTGTCTTATTATTCTGCCATTTGGCAAATATAAATAATTTTGTTAATCCTAATTGACCTATCAGGTTTATTCTGATTTCATGTCTGATAGTGATAAAAACATGCATATGTGTCTTTTTATCTAGTGTATGTAAACTTCTGGTTTCAACTGTATATAGTGCAGAAGGGTGTACAAGCGATCAAGCCCCACAATGCTCAAGTACCATAGAGGGCCTGCTTGTATAAGTAGAAAAAGTTTTAAAAGTATAAAAATCACCCCCTTTGGCCACTAAAAAAAATAGAATAAATAAAATTTAAATATAATTGGTATTACGGTGTCCGTGAAAGTCTGATCTAATAAAATATAACAACATTTATCCCATTTGCTGAACAACGCAGAGGGAAAAAATTCTCAACAGCAAAATTGTGGTTGTTTGGTAATTTTACATTTCCAAGAATTTTAATAAAAAGTGATCAAAAAGTTGTATGTATCCCAAAATAATACCTATTAAAACTAAACTTCAGCTCATAAAAATGAGCCCTCACCCAGGTCCATGGGTGGAAAAACAAAAGAAAGTTATTAGTTACAGAAAATGGTGCTGGAGCACAAACTGAAGAAATCGATAATATTTTCATTCCTTTAAAAGTACTAAAACGTAATGTAAACTCTATGGGTGACATGTATGAACATTGGCGTTGACAGGCGAGTTCTAAATAGCTTCAAGGTAGTGTACAATGCGCTAGAATGTATGAACCTGTTCTTCTGCAGGTCATACATACAGGCACATTGTAGTGCCACTATGACAAGTCTGACTCAGGCACCACCTTTGACTTGGTCTGACTGTTCTAACTGTTATGTGCCTAGATTTGGCGTCATAGAATCATAAATGTGTCTACTTCTATGAATGTGGTGCAATTCCCCTAGAACGCCCCTAATCTTTGGCACATTAAAAAGTTTCTTTGGCGCATTACAAAAGTACTTATCGCCAAGGTTTGGAGTGTACCTGTTCATACATTCTTATTGGCTCAAAGTACACCAGAAAACTGGCACAGCCCTGTTCATACATGTCACCCTAGGTATTTGGTTATACCAAAATTGCACCAACCTTCATAATACAGATAAGATACCATTTATACCGAAGAGTGAACACCATAAAAACAAACCCCACCGCAAAAATGGCACAAGTACATTTTTGTTCACATTTCACCCCACTTAGAATTTTTTTTGGGTCTCCCAGTATATTATATGATACTTTCAATGATACCATTAGAAAGTACATTTTGTCCCGCAAAATTAAAGCCCTCATATGTCTATTTAGATGGAAAAGTAAAAAGTTATGGTTCTGGGAAGGTGAAGAGAAAAAAAATGATGGCAGGAGGGGATTAATATACTTATTGACTGCAGTCAAGATGGTGATTGAAGTAAGGATCTGTTGCAATGAATTTCAGCCTCATGAATTTTTTTCATTATCAGTATATGCATTGTACTCCACTGGTTGGTACCAATCTAACTTTAACCTGACAGATAGCTCTTTACCACACTCCTTCATCATAGTAATTTTATGACTTAAGGCTATAGGCTTGCAAATTTAGGTGTGCAGGCAGTGACATAGCTAGAACTATTGCCATCCGGGGCTGTCGCTAAGTTTGCCACCCTGTTTTACAGACCACACCCCCATTTTTCACACCACACCTCTTTTTACAGGCCCTCCCTCACACTCATAAATCATAATGGTTTCTTAAAAATCATGTTTTTATATTACTATATTTTTAGAGTCAAAACTTTTTTACCTTTTTGTCCATGAAGCTGTGTAAAGGTTTTATGTTTGCATGATAAGTTAAAAAGCAGCCCTGGCACAAACCATAGTGTAGATTGGTGTCCCTCAAATATATGATGATTTTGAAGGCTATCTTCTAATTAGGTTGTAATGGGGAAAAACACAATTCCACCAATTTTTACGAAGTTCAACATTGCAGTATAAATGACATTAACTTTGTTTTTCTTCTATTTTACTCCTAGTATTAAATACACTATGACAAGTATACTGTAGGTGCCTAAGAAGCCCCCTGAACGTCCATCTTTAACTCCTTTCCAGGGAACTGGACTTATCTACATGGAACCCCCAGTTATCAATTCTTGGCTTAGTCTCTGATAGCAATACCTGACGTTACATGGTGCGATAGAAGATGTGGATGTACAGGCAGATACACAAGTCAGAGGGAGTTTGTTTGTCACCGGTTATAAGCTGAAGATCAGAGCAGCCAGCAGACGTAATGACTGGTGAACCCCAAACTGGGTCAGAACCAAGAGATCAGTATCGGGGTACCTTGACTGTTCAGTTACACCTAGGGTAGAATCATACCATAAGCAGTAAGTCTTTGTTGCATATAGCAACCAATCTGAGTTCAGATTTTATTTTTCCAGAACACGATATTAAATGAAAGGGGAACTCTGATTGGTTGCCATGGGCAACAAAGCGGACTTGCGGCTTTCCAGAGTATCCAGCACAGCCTGCGCGGCCTGATGACATTGCGCTGCCTGTGCCGGGAAGAAGACTGAGCGCCTCGGAGCAGCGGGGGAGAGAGGTGAGTACTTGTATTTTTTATTTTTTTTAAAAACCCTGCCTATGGGAGACATATACCTGCCTATACCTGCCTAAGAGGGACATAATACAGCCTATACCTGCTTATACCTGCCTATGGGGGACATATACCTGCCTGTGGGGGACATACACCTGCCTATACCTGCCTTTGGGGGACATTAAACTGCCTATACCTGCCTATGGGGGACATTAACCTGCCTATACCTGCCTGTAGGGGATAATAAACTTCCTATACCTGCTTATGGGGGACATTTACCAGCCTATGCAATTTTATTGGTATCCATTTTTATTTTTTAAATTTACCAGTTTTCCTATTTTTTTGTGGCAAAATTAGGTGCCTCAGCTTATATTCAGGTCAACTTATAATCAAGCATATATGGTAGTTGCAGGTCCCAGAGGTGAGACCTGCAACTATCAGACATTTGTGGCATATTGCATCAATGCCATAATTGTCAAAGTTGGAAATACCTCTTTAAAGGTATTTTTGATGTCTATTTTGGCACGTAAATTGCATATAGCAAAATATGCATTAAAAAAGCTGTGTGAATCTAGCTTTAGGCCAAGTCTACATGGCAAGTGTCAAAATGCCATCCAAAATGTGCGGGACCTACAGCAAATCTGATAAGAATCGGCGGAATATACAAATTGCTTATTTCAACGGATTTTAAACCCGACAGTAAAAAATCTGTGCTGTATAGACTCCACATGGATGTTTCATTGCTGTCTATACAGCACAGTGTACAGTAAAGCTATGATGTATAGACATAGCCTTAGGAATCCTATTGCTCAGAGAAAATGCAAACCCAGAGCACCCCTTTAAATATGGTATGGTGAGCAGATATTAATGAAGGAGATGAAACAGCAGGGTGCGCTGGCTTTTTAAATAAACAACAGCCAGAGTGCTCACTAAGGCTAGGTCTACCCTGCATAGGACAAAAAACTCGTCTGAAACCAAATCCTCAAAACTGCTTTGAACCTTAGTATTTTGTCAGTTTTTTGTCCAAATCAGCTGGGTTTCCGACCAGTTTTTTGGTTGGCTTTTAGTTTTTTTGTTGAGGTTTTTTGGAGTGGTTTTTGATGTGGTTTTTGGGGCAGTTTTTCAGGCAGTTTCACTGGTTTTTAAATGCATATGCCTTGTTTAAACACTTGGGCCATTTTTCAGCAGATCTGCAACAAAAAATGCAACAAAAACCACACTAAAGAACCTGCTCGGCGGTTTACATAGACTTCAATAGTAAATTTGAAAATAGACCGGAAAAAACTGTGTAGACTACAGGTGTTTTTTTGTATTGAAGTCTATGTGAACAGTTTTCCGTTAGATTTTTAGTGGTTTCTAAGTACTAAAACTGTCGAAAATCCAACGGAAAACCTGTGCTGTGTAGACATAGTTTAAGGGAGACCAGGAGGACAAGGGTTGTGGCATGGAGACCATTCCCTCAAGGACTGGAAGGAAGGTAGCAGAAGTGTGAGTACCAAAGCAATTTGGTGAGTTTTAAGTGTGACAATTTGCTTTATGTTTTTCCATGTGAGAATTTGTATATTGTCGGGTAAACTGTTGTTTTTAGTGGTACCTATTTGTGGAATATATAACTTTTATTGAAAACAATATAATCAGTTTGTATTTTTTCACGCCATGTAATTTGATATTTTAATAGCTTGATCTTTTCTGGATACGTTAATGCTAATTGCTTTTATTTTTAAGGTGTTTATTTGTAGGAAAAATGGGAAAAGGAAAGGTTTTCATTTGTTTTTTCTTTGTATATTTTTTTAGTCCCCTGTTACTGTGCTTTTATTGCTGTGTTATTATACCCTGGCAGGGTAAAATACAAGTTCTTAGGACGGCAAAACTAAGGGCCCTTAACTAGGCTCCCCACAATAGCACCATAAGAGGTTCTCGTGTCTAATTGCCTAGATGCCTTTTTTATGGTAGCTAAATAGATGAACAATTTTTCTGTGACCCTGTCCACAGAAGGTATAAGCTGGATAACAAATGCCAACACTACAACTTGCTTATGACTTTTTGATAATTACTTTTATATACATTTTTACATTAAAGCCAAACTTTACATTTTTGAAGATATACATGTACAGTATAGATATACAGCTTGTACACTTAATTGTAATGTGTACAGTACACATTTTATTCTTCGTAGGTCTTTTGTGAATAAAGGGTTTGGTTGCCTCAGTTGTTTACTCAGACAGTTGAATATTTATGATATTTTTGCTCAAAAAATACACATAAAGTTATCCAAGAGTATAAACTACTAGATTTTACACTTAGGCCTCGTTCACACAACGGTTTTGGCCGCGGGTTTCGCCGCGGCTCTCGCCGCGGTTGCCGCAGCCCTCACCTCGTTGGACCGCGCCGCAAACTCGCGTCTCCCGACGTGGGTTTGCAGCGCGGGCGGTGGGCGTGGTCTCGATGCGGGAGGGGCGTGGTTTGGGGCGCGGCTTGCACCGAGGGTTTGCCCCCATGCAAATTAATAGCATGGGGCAAACTGCGACGAGAGCCGCGTCCCAGCCGCGTCCCAGCCGCGCACCACCCGCAGCGACACCCGCGGCGATGCCCGTGACAGCACCGCGCAGAGAACTCGCTGTCAGGAATTGACAGGAGAGTTCTTCACACGCGCGGATTTGGCCGCGGCCCCCGGAGCCGCGGCCAAACCCGCGGAGTGTAAATATTAACGCCGTTTCCCATAGGAACCCATGTTCATAAACTAGACACGATTGGCCCCGGAAACCGCGTCGGAACCCGCGGCCATAACCGCAGCCAAATCCGTCGTGTGAACGGGGCCTTACAGTCATGAGTCTGCTTTCATAATGATATAAGAATACACTCACCACGTTTCATGGTGCATAATCCATGTTTTTTCAGGTCTGCTAGTTAAAGGTGTACTTACAGTAAGTTACCGATGGTGTCTGGCTAAATACTGGCTGCGGGGAACAAGAAGGTGACTGCGCTTGCATGGCTCTATCTATTCTCTTCTATTGGAGATCTTAAAGGGAATGTGTCATCAAAAATTACTTATTGTTTAACTCACGTTTTTATCTTAAACACATTTTTAGGAATTTTTGGGGTTTTTTTTAATTTTCCACATCACTTTCAATATTTTAAAAAAAGTCCTGCAGTTTTCACTTTGGCCACTAAGCCTAATAATAGTCTGACACTTCCTGTCCTGTAGAGAGATTTGCAGTAGTTTGCTCATTATCAGCACAAGCAGGGTCAAACTGAAAGGTGACCCCCCAATGTGTACAGATGATACAGGATCCACCATTCACAATAGGAGGAAGTCACAGTTCACCCTCTCCCCCTCCCTGCACACTGACTTCTTCCCAGGTCACAGAGCATGCCTAGAAAACTATAAAGTATATGGTTCTGAGTCAGTCTTAAAGGGGTTGTCTCACTATAGGGATTGCTTTTTATATTAAAGATCTTGCAAAAACAAGTCACTTTGCAATATGTGTCTATTAACAGTATCCTACCTATTCTGAGATATCCCCTCTTGTAGGGGCTGCATCAGCTCCTCAGGTCACTATAACTACAGACCTATTCAATCTCTCCTGATAGGCTGCCAGTGCTGGTCCCTATAGCTACAGACCTGGCTTCTACTGCAGCCTAGTAGAAGCCAGTAAACAAGCCCCTGAATTCAAAATGAAACCAAGAAAACAGGACTGAGGTAAGATGAATCAGTGTAGTGAGACAACCCCTTTAAGACTCCTATGTGCATGAAGCTGCTGTCTCTCTAAATGCAGTTAAAGCAGTGCAGGCAAGAATGCTGTTCCCACAATCACATATAGATGACTGAATTGAGAAATCTTAAATCAGAAAATAAAAACGACTAAGAAGAAAAGAATGTGTATCAGCGTCTTGTTTTAATAAGTAAAAAAAAAAAATTGGCGACAGATTCCCTTTAATCCAGCTGAGTGCATTTGCTGGGCTATATTCAGAACTTACTAGAAGGGAATGGAGAGAACCACCTCTGTGTTCTCTGCAGATTGCTACAACCTAGAAGTAAAGTGATAAGAATACCACTTTAACACCAGATTTTTAGTGCCTTTAGCTTTAGTGATTTTGCGAAGATATGTGTGAGGAACTGGTCAGGGGCGCACGAGTAGAAACCAACATAGTGAGGCACTGACACTGTTACCAACCACTGTCCCTGCCTTTTGAGGGGGAGAGGGGGCGACTCCTTAACAGGTCAGCCCCAACCGAAGACTGCGAGACACACTAAATAAGTGAATACACGAGACACAGAAAAACAAACACTGAACACAATCACAGAGGGTCAAGCTATCCAGGTCACCAACAGTTGGGAGAAGCAGTACAGAATCACAAGATAGTAGGTAACAAAGCCAAAGTCAGATAACAGATATAAGCAAAGAAGAGTAAGACTAGCTACAGGCACTAAAGGAACCAATTTAAACAATACGAGCGGGTATGACGTGTTCAGCCCTTAAACACAAGTATAAAGAACTATGGCCGAAACCGCGGTTTTGTTGCAATGCCGTGGTCAGCGACCAGAGTTCAAGGCTGGGGTTCTGTCAGGCATAATCATGAATTCCCCCGTCCCCCCTTATGGGGGCCCCACCTTTTGGGAAGGGTTCTGGTGGCTTTTTTTTTTCCCAACCTGGGAGCACCCAACTCTGCTGCCCCCCCCAAACTGCTTTCAGGGGCCATCCCTTAAAAACCCCCAAATACTGGAGAGAGTTTTTTAATTTCCCGGGAAATCAATCATTTGTTCAATTTCATATTCCAACTCTCCCTGTATGACCACAGGACGAGATGGCAAATGCTCGACAATGGCGGGAATATATTTTTTCAACAGCGAAGTGAACTAGGAAGTTGCAATCTGAACGATACAGGGTTTATGATTTCGTGATAAAAAGGGGCCCAAATAAAGCGTGGAGCAAATTTTTGTTTGAGGGGGACCGAAGATGGAGATATTTTGTCAAAGGCCACACCTTGTCCCCGACATTTTTCAGGCCCGGGTCGGCGTTTTTTTATTAGCATATTGATTTTTTTAATTGTGCGTTTTTTTTGAGTCTCTGACCCCTAGCCAGACTTGGCACAACAAAAAACAACGATTTTATTGAGGAAAATTTAGGTTTCCCAAAACCTGAGCGGTTACAGTAAAGGGGGGAACAGGGGGGGGAAAGGGTTGGAAATATCCCGGAGAAAGGATTTTTAGGTTCCTCAATATACTGAGTTTGGGGGGACAGTTGAGTTTTGCCCCCAAAATTGAGGTCATGGTACAATCAAAAGGGCCGGTGTGGAGGCAGACACCCGCGAGGCCCCATAAAAGACTTCTTTGAATTGGGGTTTAAATTCGAAAATCGTGTCATTAATTACGAACCACCAAGGAAGGAACAATCTTAAAGGGGGAACCCATGAGTTGCCCCATTTGATAATCAATGGCCCTCCTTTCAAACACGGACTATGGAGCCAGAGCAATCCAAGAATAATATCCGTAGCGTTGTTTTTCCCTCAAAAAAAAAAAGTTTTCAGTATGAAACTCCCCAAATTCAAAAGGGTTCTGCAGTACGAAATTTTATTCTTCCTCCGGTTACGTGGGTAGAATCTGCACCTGAAACCAAAAAGGGAGAACACAAACCAAGGCTTGAGCTACAACCATAGTAATGAAAAGCCAGCCCCTCGAGTAAATCTGGTCACAAAAAAAAACCTTTTTAATTGGGAGACCCAAGGTTTTTGGGCAAAAAAAACCCTTTTTTTTGAGTTAGGAGGTACCTGTACACCTCATTTACTTTCCTGGAAATTACTCAGGCATTTGGCGTTTCCCTGGGGTTACTTGGGCTTAGTTGGACAGTCTCTTAAAAAATGGCCAGGTTTCCCACAATAAAGGCACAAGGGATTCCCCAAAACCTGACCAAACAAATCGGACTCATTGGAAAAAAGCCGGGGAGAGTTGACTGGGGTAAGGGCCTGCTATAATGTGAGGAACCGGTCAGGATCACACGGGTAGACACCAACAGAGTGAGACCCCGATGCTGTTCCCCCCACGCCTGCTTTTGGGGGGTCCCACTCCTTAAAAGGGGGGGCCCAATGAAACTGTAGATCAATAAAAAAGTGAATACACGAAAAGACAAAAAAACATGAACACATCACAGAGGGTCAAGTAGCCAGGTCACCAACAGTTGGAGAAGCAGTACAGAAACACAAGGCAAAATGATGTAGGGGAAAAAAGCCAAAGTGGTAACAGGTAAAGCAAAGAAGATAAGGCTAGCTACGGCATAAAGGACCCCAAATTAACAAAACAAACGGGTATGACAGTGGGGTTCAAACGTGAACACAAAAATAATGAATAGGGCCCCAAACCGCGGTTTTGTTGCAATGGCTGTGAACAGAGACCAGAGCTTAAAGCTGGGGGTCTGTCATGCACAGTCATGACAATATGTGTGTAAAAATGTATATAAACATATAAACTCTGGATGCTTAAAACTTCTATTTTTAACAAGTGGTCTGTTTGAACCACACTTTTAATCATGTTTTAATCTTTAATCAACTGTCCCAGCCAGAGCGTTCCTAAAGTCCCCGCCAGTACTAATGTCCACTGTGATTAACATATGCTCTTCTTTTTCCCCCATCATTTCCATCTCCCCTTCCTCACACTTACTGCTTATCCCAAACTCCCCCGCTGGACAAAGAACTCTAATCTCCCCCCGCATTCTACCTCACACCTTTTTCTGCCGCCACAACCCTTCCTCATGTTTAAAGCCCCCCGCACCAAAAAAAAACCCTGCCAAACTACAGCTATCCCACTGCCCCCCACCCCCTCTCATGTCTTTGGCTTCCCGGG